>RJWH01005570.1:0-73493 GCA_004363575.1 Solenodon paradoxus | reverse complement strand
TCTCTGGCCCAGCGGGCCTTGCAGGGACTTGGCTTCAGACACGGAGGAGAGCAGCTGCGCGTGCGGAAGGACACGTGCTTAGATGAAACAGCACTTTCCGAACAGTGACGCGTAACCCGCTCATTTTTTAATGCGAGGCTTTGAGTCTTCGTACTGAGTTCTCAGACTGACATGTCACCTGTCCTGCTTTCTTGTAGTTGGTGTCATTGTAGCGGCTGGTGTTGGCACCCGGTACATCATTGTTCAGAAGAAGAGAAAAGGGTAATTACAGATGTTTCCTCTAACCTGTGGCTCCTTCTCATTCCTGACATACTTCCATGCGGCTTGGTTTGTGCTTAACTGTGTGCTCACTCTAAATGTGGCTGATGCCCCCATTGCTAAAAATATTTCGGCTTCTTTTTTTTTTCAGAGGAAGGGAGCAGACAGGAATGAAGGTTGGTAAGCAGAGAGGCAGACAGAAAGAGAGAAAAGGAAAAATGTGTTTTTATTTAGTTGATCGTGTTGGTTGTTTCCCCAGCTCTAGGTCCCTAGCCCGGGTCCTTGTGCGTTGTCTGCACCACGCAGGGGCTAGGATTTAACTGCTGAGCCATCGTGAAGTTTCATACCATTGTCAGGAGACGAGGCCATGCAGAGTGGCTGCAGCTATTTTAAAGGCTGCCAGAGAAGCCTCTGGGATTTGAAGTTTAAGTTCTGCAGCGAATCAGAACCACGGTGGGCCTTCCCTTCCCTGGGTGTACCTGTTTCCTAAACTGGACTGGGGATCAAGACTTGGAAGGGTCCCTGCGGAGCCTTTTCAGTTGCGGTGACTGGAATTTTGGTGACCCGCGTTTCCCTTTGTCTGTAAAATGTAACTGATGGTACAAAGCTATGTCATGTCTCATTCCAAGACTCAGTCTGATTTCCTTTCATTTAGAGTTGTTTTTATACATGTTTGACTCGGATATTAAAGGCAGCATTATTTAATTTCCTTTTCATGTTCTCTTAACTTACTAGGTTGCAGTAGAACATGTTAAACTATAGGTTTAAAATTTTCTTTACATTTAAATTTGCCTTGCCAATCTTTCTCATGTATTGGATTTCTATTTACATTTCTATTTAAAGAAAATTATTCCACTATTAGGGTGGAAATTGTTTCTGCTTTAAAAATAGAACAATATTGCGGTCACAGGAATTCAGTCATAGGCCAGCTTGTCATTGCCTGGCCACAGTATTCCATAGGAAATTGCTTTTGACCTGTGGTGCTGGGTCTGGGGGATTCATCGTGATGCCCTCCCCCAGCATATTATATTTATATTCGGGGGCTCGCTGTGACTAGTGTACCCTCGTGAGTGACCATGCACAGGTGGTCATTTCGGTCCTATGTTCACCGAGGAGGACTTGGACTGCTTTTTCCAGGTCAGAACCCATTGGCCTCCTGTGGCCACTGAGGATCAAAGTGGCTTGTCCAACAGATTAATATACAGCAGATTTCAAAGACGTAGTACCCAAAATGCCAAACGTATGTCAAATGACATTTGGCTCTACTGGATAAGAAAATATATTAAAATTGAATTATCTCTTTTACTATTTTTAATGTGATTGCTATAAAAGTTTAAATAGTTGTATTTATTTGGACAGAACAGGGCCAGAAAACCAGGTTATAGAAGGCTGTCTATTGCGTGAAAGTGTGGCTTGAGCCTTAGTTATGGAGTAGAGTCTCACAGAAGTCATTATTTCCTGGGCAGTCAGGGGCATGAGGGTTACTGAACTTGAACACCATTGAAATTATTGCCTTTTTAGAAGTTTCATCCCAGGATCAGATATAAAATGACCAGATTAGGAAAAGGTATGCTTCTTTCCAGCCTTTGCCATTGACCTTTAAGTCAGAATGAGGAAATACTGAGTGCTTGAATGTGGCGTCTCTGTTTCTTGTTTGGAAGGAGCGGAACAGGATGGAGCATGGATTTTTCAAGTGAGCCTAGTGAACATTTGAAATTATTTTAAAAGAAGCTTTATCTCCTAGATCAACAAATCTTAACACTAGAAATAAAGGATTTTTTTTTTTTTGGGTCTGTTTGTTTTATGGCCATTTTCTAGTGTGCTTCTGGATTTTAATTTCTGGGCTAAGTAGGGCTGTCTCTGATGCCGTCTTTTATACCTTGCCTTGTAGAAAATCAGAGCTAAGTGCTTCTTACAGCCCCCACCAAAGCAAGTCCAGCACCCTGACTGAGTTGAGATCCTAAGTTGTTTCCACAGATTTGATGATACTTTACTTTTGATTCTGTATGATGTGAAGATCAACATTAAATTGTGGAATTTACTATGAAAAACTGGAGACTCCAAAAATTTTTATATAGAACTTCAGCAGCTTCCGTTCTGGGTATGAAACCAAAGAGAATTAAATCACTGTGGAAGGAGATTCCTGTATCCCATGTTATTATGGAAACTGCCTGTGTGTCCCCTGATGGATGGAGTGTCTGTTTGCCAGGGAAATACCACACAGCCGTAAGAAGGAGGGCCTGGCAGTGAGCAGTAGGAACCCAACAGACAGATCTCATATGCTCTCACTTAGGAGAGTCCGTTTGTGGACTCTAAAGACATTGGATTTGTAGTTGCTGGACAGGGGCTGGGGAAGTGGGGGAAGGTGGTCAGTGGTGGGACATCCAGGTGTGAGAAACCAGTTCCAGGATGCAGGACAGGACATCAGTCCTTGCTGATTGTTGGGAAGTTGCTGGAAAGTTGCTGAGAGTTCATCTGAGAAGCTTTGGTAATGGACTTTCCTTACTCTGGTTATCACTGTGCAGTCACACATCAGTCAGAATTAGATTGTTCACCTGAAACAATGTCTATCAAATATCTCAATGAAGCTGGAAGGGAAAAATGAACAAAATGATGAATGATATTCTCTGGTTTTCTTCACTCCAACAAATGCAACTGGTAAGCCGTAATTGCTAACGTTTTATGTGGCTCAAATGTCGTCAGCATCCTCTGGTGCTTCTTTGAAATGTGTGGATTTGAGTATGAACAGCTTGCTGTTTTCTCTTAAATAACACTTGCAGACTAAGTCAACACTGTCTCCCTGATAGAGTTAAAGTAGGGAAATTACTTAAAAAAAAAAAAAAAATCTCAAACTTAGAGAACTAGAGATCAAAATGAAAATACAATTCACTTTGTTAAAAATGATTATGACATCTTTTTGTTTAAAGATTCGTGTCAACTCTTAAGATTCATTCAGTGATTCTAAAATGTGTTTCATACTTAGTCTGTAATTAAAGCCTTTGCTATATGTATATACTGCTTCAGCATTTAAATATTAAATCAAGAACACTGAAAATTGGGAATATGAACAGGTTTGATTTTCTTAAGAATATAATTGGAAAATAATAGTTAATAGAGTGAATTTCTGTTTTTATTTAATCATTTGTAATGTGTTATCTGATTTAAGGAAACTAGTGTGTTTGGTCTTTGTTCTCACCTGCTGAATGCCAGTAAGCCAGTCTCAGAAGTCAGGAGGAAGTCAGAATTATTGCAGTCTTCTGTCAAAGTGCAAGACTGAGGCCCATGCTTGCACTGTCGCGTTACAGGGACTCTGCCAGTGCCATGTGGTTTTCCTGAGAGCTGTCTCTCGGTCTCTTGGAGACAACTTGTCACTTGTCCTACAAGCAGGCATTTTGCAGGAACGTGTCTGCAGCCATCAACTGCTATGGAAACTCACCTATGTCCACCTCTCTTCTGTTGCTCAAAGGCAGTGAAATTGAAGACAGGCCTTGCAGAAGCTGGACCTAGTATATTTGGGTCGTAGGACAGAGAAGGGAACAGCTCAGGTGAAGCCTAGAATCCAGTGCAGTGGGCCTGCCTGGTCATACCAGACAGGTCTCCAAGACACCACCAGACATGGGTCCGCGTGGTTGTTTGCTGAGGGCTGACTGTGGGGTCCCGGGGATGCAGAGCAAAGGTATTTTACTGAGAAACAGATTTGCTTTCCGTTCCCTTTCCTTCGTCAACTCTGGACAGTGCTGGAGGATGGTGAGACTTGAACAGAAAAACAGGAATCTAAGTTTTTACTGCATCTTTTTGCTTTCATTTCAAGAATGTGACACTTGCGAATAAGCAAGGGATGGCTGTACTGTTTATTTTTGTAAAGGCTCATTGAAGTATTTTCAACCAAAGATTGGTATGCTTACTAATTACTAAGGTAGATGGATTTTTATAGCCATTTACACATCAAAATTGTTTTTATATTAAACATGTGATATCGATATATATGTGTAATTATGCATTATGTTGTCATGTGTCAATTACATCCACACATGGGGAACCTGGAATATGAAAATATTGTGTCAGTGTCAGAGAAAGCATATTTGAATGTAAAGTTTCTTAAACCTGTAAGAATGTCTTTGCAGTGAGAAGCTTCATTTGTGAGATCTTTACTGTTTATGTTTGATCTTGAAATCTGGTAAAAATAAAAACAATTAAGTGTGAGTCTGGAGAAACTTCATCTACGATGCCGTACTTAACTTCCAGTGTCTGCCGACAGAGATCTCCTGCCTGCTCCTGTCGCCTTCCACAGCCAGGGGATGAGGGCGGCCTCAAGACTGCAGTTGGCTACTCCACGCACGTGCCTTTGCATCACCGCCCACCTCCGGACTCCTGCCCACTGTGGCCTCAAACTCTCCTGTCCCAACTCAAACCCTGCCATTGGGGGTTTCCCCAGTCATAACCTCACAGCCTGTGGGCTGCCAGCCTGCCGTCAACCTTGTCTCAGACCTGCCCGATCTGGTCGGGACACATAGCTTCCACATCACTTCAATGCAAGGGGTCTGTCTCACTGAAAAACCCAGTCCTGACAACGAAAGTATCAGATTTCATTAGCTTAATAATAGGATTTGGTTTTGTTTATGAAAATAGTCAAGTCTGCAGATTTGATTTCAATCACATTGCTAACCCTCTGAATGAGCCCCAGCTCTCAGAGCCTGACCCTGCTGCCACCCTTCCCGTGAGATCGGGGTGGGGCGGGGCCTGGCCAAGGCGGTGTTAAAAGCTCCCCAAGTATTTCCAATTCCCTCAGCTGAGGCTGAGGACCGACCACTGTGTTATGGCTTCTCCAGGCCACGGCCCATTTCCACATGTAACTTGATAAAGAGAGGAAAAGGGCTTATATTTAGAAAAGAAAAATGTGGTTTCGTGAATTCGTTGTTTAATATATCAGAAAAAGTCTACAAATTAATTACCGTCTTGTTCCTTGGATAACCAAACAGGCTATCTGGTTTAAAAAAAATAGAAGTGATTTTTCTTACACTAACACTGGATGAGAACTAGATTGGCCATAGTAAAGAAAGCATTTACCAACATTTATTTGGCTTTGAGACGAGAGAATAATTTCAAACTGACAAACTGTGGGTTGGGGGGCATCTGAGGACTAACCAGGAACTGAAGAGACCCGGGACAGCAGCAGGAACATGTTAGAACATTGTTAAAGTGGACTCAGAGCCCCGGGCAGAAGGAAAAGAGGTGTCCCTGGGATTCTAAAACTTAGTAACGCCTGACAGCTAACAGCAGACCGAGAATACTTCCTTTTGCACAGCAGCCATTTGCATGTCAGTCCTCAAGAGCAGAACTTAGCCTAGTCTGGTGGGGCCCACCGCGTCCATCCAGCACAAGGTGCGCCCTGAGTCCCCTGACCTCCCTTTCCTCTGCAAGGTGTCCCGGTGAGGGGACACTGGGACCAGACTGAGGGGCTCACCGGGGGGAGCAGCGCTCGTCTAGATGCGTCCACTGTCCTGGTAAAAACGAAGGGAAGTCCGGCCCTTCCTGGAGGGGCTGAGCAGGGCCTGTGGGGATACCCGAGAGCCCACCTCGTGTGAGACCCAGGTGAAGATTGTGGTGATACAGGGAGGGGACGCCTGCCTTAAAAGGCACCTCAAGTGCACTTGTGCTCCTGGGAACTACTAAGCTGCCCAGATGTGGACACAGCAGCCTGTTGAGCCCCCAGCCCTGGACCCAGTGTCTCAAAGTGCATCCGGGCCTCTTGTGCTGTGAGCTGGAGCCTGGCGTCCTGCTCTGGACGTGCGCTGTGGCCCTCAGGGCCAGCCAGCAGTGAGGCCTCTGGACCTGGCTGAGACCCACATGGCCACCCTGGCACGGTTAAGCAGAACTTTCTGGAAACCTCCCTGCTAAGCTGCATCTGGACCCAACTTTAGTTTCCTCATTGTCAGGAGCGCCCTGGGGCTAGTTCATGCCTGCCTTTCCCCTCTCCTTCCCTTCTGGCTCCTGGAATTTGTCTGTGGGACGCGCGTGCCCCAGCTGCCCACTGTGACCTGCTTCAGTTCCTAGGGAGCAGACAACTCACAAAAATGAACTTTTGGGGAGCCCACTTCCCATCAGCCTCTGCTTATGAATAGCAAATATGAGACGAAAGGCAGTAGAGGAAATCGAACAGAGGAAACATTTATTGACACCAATGCCGGAGCTGACCCTTAATAGGTGTTCCCACAATCACCCACCCACAGCCCCCTGCTGTCTTCACAAGTGCTGGGGGCCGTATCACGCCCACCCCGGTGAGAGCACAGATGCAATGAAGGTGGGCAGCCCCCATCCGCAGGAGACCCCAGGCCGCTGTGTGCCCAGCGAGGCCGCAGGCTGCTCTTCCCCCTACATCATAACCGATTTCAAATGGTGCTAGACTAAAACAGACTCTGAACACCAGGAGAAATCGGTCAGCCTGTGTAAGAGACAGTCCACGGTGCTCCTGCGTCCTGCCCGAGTCCGCGGGCGCCTGCTGCGGTCAGCCCTCTGTGGGAGGTGCAGCCCTCCACGCAGCTGGCCTCTCACCCCAGCCCCCACCCCAGCCCGGGTGCCCACTCAGAGCCCTCGGACAGGGCTGCTCCGCTGCTCTCCTGGGCGCCCAGCTGTCCGGCTCCCGGGCTCCGGTGACGTGGGAGGAGCCCATTCTGCGCCGCATTTCTTACTCCTAAAACACTGATTTCAAATGGTGCTAGATGCAGAGATGGACCAATCTAAGCCACCACGTGAAACCAGCTTCCAGGAGAAGAGAAGGTCACTGAAGAGCCGAGAGGGCAGCCCCTGCCCAGGAGGCTCGGAGCCATGCTTCAGGCTGACAGCCTGGGTCGTCCCTGGGGAGGCCTAGAGGGTCGCACGGTGACACGGGGCAGCAGCACGCCAGGCTGACCCAACTGCAGCAGCACAAGGTGCCACAGGCGAGTCCTGACGACACCTGCTCCTCTACTGCAGGCACAGTCTCCTGGTGCCTCCGCCGCACGCCGAGGTTCAGCACTGGCCACCCTGACCTTGAGGGGCCAAAGCTTATATCTTCAGCTGCGTCCTCTTCACACAGGACTCAGGTCTTGTTCGGCGGTGTTTTCAGATCTTCCTGAAAAGGTCTGCACACACTTGAAATTAGCTTCCTGGGCCCTAACTGCACCATGGGTTCTGGCTTTGAAGCTGAAAGCCTGTTCCCTCTGACACCAGGACCAGAGGAGGCAAAGACAACAGACCCGGGTCTCCACGCCCTCGGTGCTGGGGCCCAGGCACCTCTTCCTCAGGCTCCTACAGTGATTTCTGTGTTGCTAGAGGGAAGTGAGAGGAGGGGGTTCCACAGCCCGTGACTCAACGTGTAGGTCCCGGGCTAAACACAAAGTCTGTCTTCCTGCCTTCTGCCCACAATATGAGCAGGACTCGGGGCTGCTGGAGGCACATTTCTGCAGGGAGGGATCGTGAGCTGGGAAGAGAGGGTGCTGCCGCTGATGTGCAGAGTCAAGATATGGGGTCTCCTGGATGGTGGTACGGACCTGGGGTGACCTGTGCCCAGGCCTAGCCCGGACTCCGGAGTGAACGACTGACCCCACCCTGGAGTCTGTGGCCTGGCGGGCCCCTGCCCAGCGCCCCCATGGCCTGGACCACTCCCTTCACATGCACTCTGTGCTGGCTTCCCAGGGCAGCACGGGCTCTGTCCTCCTGCACCTAGGACATGCCAGCCTGTCAGGGGGGCACATCAGGGACTCAAGTCCTAATAGTGCTCTGGAAGAGACCACAGGTCATTCATGACGTGCACCTGTAAGCGCACTGTAGGAGGGGATGGGCACCCTGGCTGCTCGACCCCCATCCCAACCAGGGTACAGGCGTGGGGCTCAGCCCTGCGACCATGTGGCTGCGCAGACCTGCAGTGGGCAGTGGCCAGGTGCTGGGAGCGGTGGGGAGTCTAGAAGGGATGCTGTTCTCCTGCACCCAGCAGGACACACAAGTCCTAAAACAGACAACGTCCAAGCTCCAAGGAGAGTGGCCGGCTTCCCCTAAGCTCCCAGCCAAAGGACTCCCCAAAACTGGCCAGTGGAAATGGTCATGGTGGGCTTCTAGAAGGAAGAACACTGCCCAGAGGGGAGGGCTGTCTCCCAGGTGATGCCCCGCCCCCACCCCTCTGAAGAGTGTCGGGAGCCACAGCCCGGGTTTCTGGACTGAGGACTTTCCTCCTTGTCCCAGGACACTGCTCCCTGGGGCAGGGCTGGGGAGATGGCCACACACTGGTCATCGCTCTGTGACTGTGTGGGACTAAAGAAGGGCTGAACTGGACCTGGCTGTTGGGAGGGAAGGCAGGCAGTGGGCAGCAGGCTGTGATGGCACAGGCCAAACCTGGTCCGTAAAGGTCAGGACTATAGGCCAGAGCGACGCAGTCGGCACCCACAATGTCTCTGCAGCTCCCGCAATCAAAAACCAGCCCAGTGCCCAGTGCAGTGAGAACACAGCAGGAGGGCCCATTCAGACCCAGGAGCCCTGAAGACCAGCGCCCAAGAGCCATGTGTGACCCACGCTGAGGGCCTGGAGGTGGCACCAGCTGACAGCCTAGGGCACCCCACCTGTCCACTCATTGGGCGACACTCACTGCACCGTGTGCTTCTGCACAGTCGTCTAGGTCTGGTGTCCTGGCTACCTCTCTGGAGCTGTCCCCTGGGGTCGGTGGCCAGTGAACTGGGGGGGGACGGGGGACAGCGTGTGTGTGTGTGTGTGTGTGTCCCCGTCCAGAGGGAAATGCAGAGCTGGCCTCAAACACTCAAACCTCTGAGCAGCTTGTCCCTCAAAAGGAGGGCTCAGTCCAGAGACACCCATACTTCCCAGTCTCTGGGTCCAACCACAAATCCCCAATCCCACTGAGGGAAAAGGCTCGAATCCTAGTCTGCAAATACCACAGCTCAGGCCCGTCATGTGCCAAGTCCAGGCTGTCGCCAAAGTGTGCCTCACTGTCTGTCCTCTGCAACCTGGCCTGGGCAGAATCTGGGTCCAGAGCCCCTGGTGGGCAGCAGCCTAGGAAGAGAGGAATGCCCCCAGGAGGTGTGAGCAGGAAGAGCTGTGTCCAGTCAGGGTGGGCAGTGGGCACAGTCTGACCTCCTTTCAGGAGAAGCGAGTGAGCCTTCTGTCTGAGTGCACCACCCGCACCCTCCCCAGTCAGCTCAGAAGTGAAGCTTTGGTTTCAGGAGCCCTGGCATGAGAAGAGACGCCCAGAGTCCAGCTCCACAAGCAGCCACCCACCCCGTACCTGCCTGGCAGCCCCCTCCTCCTGGAGGGGGCATACCTCTCTTAAGTAGACATTCTCCCTCGGCACTCCCACCTGGAAGCCCAGGTGTCGCCACTGACCTTCAGCTCCCAGCGGGTTCCACTCAGCACCTGGGAATGCAGGCTCCAGCAGCCCTGCCATGCCCCACCCCTCCACGGGGAGGAGGGCTGAGCAAACAGACGAAGTCCAGAGTTCAGGCTGTGGGGGCATCTTCCTCCTGCTGCTCTGGATTGCCCGAGACAGCATCTGCAGGGACATGGGCCCAGTGTCCTCAGGATTCTGCTTGCCTGGCTCAAGACCTGGGCAGGGAGAGGAGGGAGGGGAGAGAAGGGAAGGGGAAAGGGGAACAGCACAGGCTGGTGAGTTCTCATCACATCACTGGGCAGAGAGGACAGTCTGGAAGCCCCTCTGTCCATCCCAGCTTCACCCCTGCACCGCAGTAGCACAGCTTGGCAGGCGCATCGCAGAGGCGGGTGGCATTATGGGTCCTTGGCCTGGTCTACCAGCATGCCTCACCCTGTGCTTTCAATTTTTTATGACAGTGTTGCTTGCTGTCTCAAAGGTTAAATTATTTTGGGGGATGAGAGAACAAGGAAGGAGAGACAAATGCTCTGTCGGGGTCATCGGACGGCCTTAGAAGCTCACTCACCTGCCTTGGAGTGAGGCCAGCATCTGCAGCCACGCTCCCTCCTCAGTGCCTGTCCCTTCATGCAGGGTGACCTGAAGTCTCAAGGTCACTACTCACATTAAAGCTGAAAAGAAAAACAGCAAACAGGGGTTAGGGGATTCATGCCTGAGCGGTCCCACTCCAAAATGAGTCAGGATGTGGGCCGGCTGGTGTCAGCAGGGGTTCCACCCTAGGTCTGGGTGCCATCCAGACCAGGGAGATGGGCTCTCAGGCTGCCCCATGCATAGACAGTCCCTCTGGGGGTGGGGGGGGTCTTTTCCCATGTGACTCTTGAGAAAACATCCCCAGCAATCACGGGAGTGCAGAAGGTGCTGGGATTTAAGGGGCTGGGAACAGTTACAGCAAAACAAGTTCTCCACAGGGCAGTGCTGGAGCCATCATGGCTGATTCAGACTCCGGGATCATTTGAAGACTCAGCACGTGGTGGTGGCAGTGGCTGTGCTGGGGACAGACGCACCTGCCTCTTTCGAGCACAAACACACACGGACACGTGTGCACACACGTGCATTCTCATCTCGGAGCTGCAGAGGTCCCAGGGATGCCTAGCAGGGGAGCGAGTGGAGTGAGCTCAGAGCCACTCTGGGCTGTCTGCTGCCTTGTCCAGTCCAGTGGGTGGGTCCAGAGCTCTCGCTAGAAACAAGTGGGTGGTCCAGGCTCGGCCTCCAGCTGGAATCTGCGCAGGTCATGGTCAGTGTGCTCTCTACCCCGCTCCAGATCCCACGCTGTCCGGCGATCCAAAGTCCCAACTCTGATGGAAGGCCACATCACGGATGCCCACCCCTTGCAGAGAGGGTCCCATCTTGGCTGGGGCCTCCGCCCCTCTGCCGCCCTGCCTGTGTGGCCCTCCATCCACCAGTGGAAGGCACTGGTTCTAGAAGACAGTGTCTCTGGGGCCCTGGAAGCTTTGTTCTCCAGGAGTCCATCCTCAGCAGACTGCATGCTACCCTGTCCCGCCCCACCACTGCCCCCAACAAGTTCCACTCCTTCATTCGAGCTCTGCGTATTTGGCTGCAGACCCCAGAGTGCCAGCAGGAGAGCACCAGACCAACCTGCTGACAGTGTGGCTTCTCCACAGGGAGGACCAGCCTCCTGGCCCAGGAGGCTGAGCTCGGAGTGGGTCCTGCTACCTGGAACCCTTGACCTTAGAGTAAGCACCAGCCAGCTCTGCCCAATGGAACACGCTGGGCAGGCGTCCAGG
The DNA here is from genome assembly GCA_004363575.1 of Solenodon paradoxus. Taxonomy (NCBI): domain Eukaryota; kingdom Metazoa; phylum Chordata; class Mammalia; order Eulipotyphla; family Solenodontidae; genus Solenodon; species Solenodon paradoxus. The sequence goes on along the minus strand of RJWH01005570.1, from coordinate 62,063 downwards.
CCAACCTCACAGGTCTGTTGGAAAGACATGGATCACGGAGCCTCCTTGCTGGGCTTGCTCTAAAGGTGGGGTTAAGTCTGCCAAGGTCAGCGTCCTCTTCCTCAGGTGATGCTTAGACCACCAAAGGACTGATGTGAGTGGTGGTCATAGCATACTCTGGTCACCCTGGGTCACCCTGTGCCTGCCTGCCAGCCCTGCCGCAGAAGTCAGAGCACCATTGCCACTGGCTCCTTCCATTCACTACCCAGAGCTGCTCCTGTGGAAGGGCTGGCTGGACCCCACCAGGGACACCGAACAGAGGCACCTACGCCTCAGAGGACCAGCACCTGCGCTGTACCAGCTGCCAACGTTCTGGCCGCAGATGGCATTCATCCCAGGCGACAGGGCCTGTGGCAGCCCGAGGCAGCTGAGACTCAGTCCCCAGGCCCCCAGTGCTTCTGGCCAGCTGTGGGGTGTGCTGGACCCGGTGCCCCTTGACTTCTGGACCAGGGGTTCCAGGGTCAAAGAGAAGTGTCATGGTGCCACCTTCACATTGCCACACAGGATACACATGTCCTCATCTCAACACACGACACCAAGTTCTGTGCGGCAGCAAGGGTGGTGCGCATGGAGGAAGGAGCAGGTGCGGAGCTCCAAGCCAGGTCTAGGGACACGAGTGGAGCAGCAGAACGCCTGGCCAGGTGCCGACAACCTGGAGACCCCGTCCTCGCTGTGGCCTGTGGGAGATGGCAGACGGGTCTTCCCAAGCCCCAAGGAGACGGGCCCCACCTCACTCACCAGCTCGGGCTGGTCTCCATGGGAAGGAGCAGGGGGCCAGCAGGTGTCTCTTCCCTGTTAGCCGGGTCGGCAATGCCTGTCTGACTCAGAAAGGGGTCCCCGTACCAGCAGCCGCAGCTCAGGGTGTAAGAGTCCTGACAAGCCTCTGCCCGGTGGCTGCCACAGCTCCGTCACTTTGGCGTCCTTGTGACGCGGCCAGTCCTGTCACGCGCCTCCGCTCGGGCTCACAGGCGCGTCCTTTCTCACCACTGCCAGCAGCGGGAGAGAGCTGCTCCACGCCCTCCGCCCAGCTGCTCTCTGCTGCAGACTGACAAGAATGGTCTCCGTGGGCGACAGGCTGGGATACACTGAACTCGGGGGGCAGCGAAGCACCCCACTTTCCTGCCATACTGGTTTCCAACGAGCAGCTGAGGCCGATCACTGGCAGACCAGGTCACACACACCAGCTGCCACCTCACAGCGGCACTGCCCATGCCCGGGGAACTCCAGGATGGGAGCCTCTCAGCAACCAGGTCCATAACCAGAGCAGACTCAGCTGGGTGCCCGGGCAAGTCAAAGAGTGGAGGAAGCAGAGACAACAGTCTCAAGCGCCTGGCAGAGCAGGCTGCTGATTGCTGTGGGCCCAGGCCCACTCACAACTGCAACTGCGTCTCCGTCTCCTCCGGCCCAACACCCACTGGAGAGACACAGCCCCTGGACCTCACCCCCACTCATGTGCCTGGTGCCTCTCTCAGCATTGAAGTGGGGGGAACAGAGAAAGCACGGCAGCTGAGCCAGACACAGATGTACACACAAACATACAGACAACTACACAGAGATACAGACACATACACAGACATGCACAGAAAGACACGAAGAGACACACACGCAGGAATACACAGACACACAGGCACATACAGACAGCCTTCTGGAATGACAGCAGCCGGGAGCCGGCTCGGTCAGGTTCTGGTCCGAGGGAAGTGCGACTCTGCAGGGGAGGGCAGCATGCCCGATAAGGATGCCTAGCAGGTGCTATATATAGTCTGCTTGCAACAGCCTGAGATTTGGAGCTAGGACTTGGCAGAGGACCATGTAGGGTGCCGGCAAGGCCTGTCCCCCCAGGCCAATTGCCTCACCTTCCGGGGCAGCAGCTCCAGGCCCTGTTCAGGAGAATCAGCTCCTTCCAGGAGGGGTCTGGACTCAGGAGTGCTAGCATCCTGCTCAGTGTGCATGCAGGGGGACGTGGGCTGGCCGGTCAGCGAGTGTCGTCCTCTTGTGACGTCTGAAGAACGGAGAATGCAGATTGATCAGCAGGGCTGGCAGCTTCTCCTTTTTTCTTCCAAGTCGATGTAATTGATGTTCCTTCCCAAACACCCACTGGAGCCCCAGGCTCAGAGCGCAGCCTCCCATGAGAAGTGCCGAGGAGGAGTGGGCAGCCCGGCCACGACCTCATTTGGAGTCCACCTCACCCCCAGGACACAGCGCATTCTGGGCCCAGGGAGGCTGGTGGACATGGGGCCAGCCTGGAAGATCTGCCTCACCATTCAGGGAGCAACTTCCCCTCCACACTCCAGTCAGAGAAACACGACAGAGCGTCCCCCATGTACGCGATTTTTTAGGTCAAGCAGCTGTCCTACTACTAGGCTGACTCTATGAGCCTGGTGGGGACTCTGGCTCCTGTTCTATGCCCACCCAGCTCTCTGCTGTGACCTTGGCCAGGTCCCCTGACCTACTGACCCCTGGAGATCCCAAATGAGTCCCCAGATGAGGGAGGCTCTTGGGTATAGGCAGCTCAGGGACACTGTCAGTGCCCTTCTACCCAGTAAGCAGAGCTTGGCATGCCCGAGGGGACTGAGAGGCGGCTCCAGCTAGGCCTCTCTCAGTCCTGCAATGAAACTGTTTGCTCTTCTATCCCCAGACCCAGCAAGGGAGGGAGAGGAGACCAGCAGGAACTGGGACTTTGGCCACAACTGGCCAGCGGCACTGGGCTCTCATTCCTGCGGCTCCCAAAGACGTGGTGGGCAGGGACCCCCTAGAGCTGCCCAGGATCCACACGGGTCCTGAAGAGTAAGCACTTTAGACTGCGCCATGGCATTTGCTGCCACTCCCTCAGGAGGCTGGCCCCTGAGGAGACTCACTGGTGAGGAACCCCAGGGTTTTCGGGCCCTGAAAGGTGTCTTTTCTTCAGGACCAGGTGAGGAAGGGTAGCCCCACCCTACACTTGGGGGCAGGGAGGATGCCCCACTTTCCTTGCCATGCCTAGTGTCTAGCAAGCAGCAAAGAGAGAGCTGCTTCTCTCCTAGCAGATCCAGGCAAGCAGAGCTCCCCAGTGCCCAGGGTCACACCCAACAGGGCTGTTTCTGCCCGCATCCTGCAGAGACCTGGCCCAAGAGCCATCTCCAAGCCCCCAGCTACTCTGGTGCCTCAGGTGACAGCGCCCTGGCTGCGAGGTGGAAGCTCCACGCCTGAGTCATCGGCCTTGGCTGCCGCCTCGGCTGTCGTCACTCTGGGCTCTGCAGTCCTGTCGGTGACACCAAGGGGCTGACTATCCCCCAACTCTGAGTCCGCCCCTGCCTGATGGAAGCTTCGGGGTCTCTATGCCCTGCGCATGACACCCCCACAGTGGTGCTTCTTGGGGCCGGGCTGTGGCTTTGAGTGCGTGGTATCTGCTGGAACACATCCTGGGAACTGTGTCAAGGCTGCGCGAGGTCCCATGTGCTGGGTCACATTAGCCCTATTGCAGAGGACCCCGGGCGTAGGGGTCAGGACTTGTCCAGAAGCAGCAGGTGGAAGAGCAGGCAGGCATGCAGACCCGCCTGAGCTGTGTGGCCTCTGACTTCTGACCTCCAGATTCTGGGCCTGCTCTGCTCTGAAGATGCTCCAGATGCCCACCTGGGCCAGCAGGGTCAACGACCAGGATAATGGACTCTGTTAACCATCCACTTCAGCCACAGGAACGTCATCCTCTGGAGGACGGAACTTGCCATAGAGTAGCCTGCTACGCAGGCAGCAGCGAGGGGCAGGCGCAGCTGAATGACCAGGCCCAAACCCACAGCGTTAGGACTCACAAAATTCCTGCAACGTAGGTGCTGCCTCACAAGAGACATTTTGGACACAGAGGACCGAGAGGCATGCAGGGCTGAGAGGGAGGCCTCAGTGCTCTGAGGATAGACCTACCAGAGGCCTTGCAGGTTGTACGTGGTCTGACTGGAGGCCCCACGTAGCCTGCTCTTCCCTCCTCCTGCCTCCTGGAGCTCACAGCCTGGCAGGTGGTACAAGTGGGTGCAGAGCAGGTGGCAGAGGGTGCTGGGCTGAGGGGGCGGTGGCCACAGGTGAGGACCACCCCTGAAGGTGAGAGATTCAGAAGAGCAGGGGCCTGGGAGGCTGGAGGGGACAAGCAGACGCGATTCTGAGTGGAGAGAGACAGTCTTGCTGGAGCCCGTGTCTACCTGGGGAAAGAGAGAGAGCCTCACAGGACAGCCAGGCCCCTGCCACCCAGGGCTGTGTTCTGGAAACACCGAGACCGTTTCCAACTTCCCAGCAGTGACAAGATGGCTGCCAGGGATGGATACACTCAGGACACACAAGTGTTTGTGTGTGTGTGTATGTGTGTGTGTGTCAGAGAGAAAGAGAGAGAGAGACGGAGAGAGAGAGAGAGGGTCCCTCCACTCAGGACCTAGGGTGGGGATAAAGGGTCCCTCCAGGGGTCCATGTGGAGAGACGGCCAAGTACTCCATACACCCGTGACTTCCCAAAGAGCTGCTTTCAGCCTCAGGCTGCAGGCTTGGGGACCAGTGAGCAGGCCTACAGCCAGCCTGGTGCTGAACCCCAGGCAGGGCAGAGTGGGGGTCAACCCTGTCCTGGCCCCCATTCCGCAGAACTGGCACCGCAGGACCAGAGATGCCCAGGCCACCAGCACCAAGCAGACCAGCAGGTGCTTTTGGGACAGCTGTACGAGGGTCCCAAGATACAACCAGCCCACCCAGGAAGAGTCCCCACACCACCCCTTTGCCCACAGCCACCACACTTGTCCATCCACTCTCTCAAAACCAGAAAGTGCAAGAGGGAAGGAAGGACCCCCAGGGGTCCTGGGCTTGCGTGACAGGGTGCCATGTACACATGGGAGGTGGCAGTGGGCTGGGCCCCACCTGGCTCCAGCAGTCACCACACAAGAGCAGATCTCCCTGCCCTTCGGACCCCGGCTCTGGGGGCCCGGTGGAGGGAGGCACAGTGCCCTCCGTTATGTAACAAGGACGGCGCTGTCCCCGAGCAGGGCCGCACTGCGCTCCCAGACCCCGAGACCCAAGCTGCGCAAGACGGTGGGTGGGTATAGCCTTCCGGCAAAGGTGACACCTGCAGGGAACCTCTGGGGGGGGGGGGCGAGGAACCCAGGGAGCTGGACCCTAGGGAGCCGGACCCCAGGGAGCCGACCCTGTCAGTGCAGCCCCTCCCCCGCTGCAGGCCACTGCCCCAGTTTAGCTCCAGCACAGCCTCTGACCTGTGCCCCAGCTCTCCTGCGGGTGCTTTCCCAGAAACCCACCGGACATGGTGCCAGCGCGTCCCGGGCCTGGTCCCAGCCTCACCTTTCCAAGCACCAGGGAACAGCAGCTTCCAGAAGGCAGGTCCCTCCCACACCGGGCTGGGCTCTGGACAGCCCAGGCATCAGTGCAAACCTGTCTCGGGGCGAGGCGGCGGGATGGGGCGCTCCCGCTGCCCAGCTTGGCCCTGCATTTCCTGAGAGCCAGGAATAATTTTGCCGCAACACGAGGTGTGGCGGATTGGAAAATTCCTTTCTGACACCAAACTAAAGGACTGCTGTTTTCTTCCGGTTTGATCCACCCTGCGCATCCCGGGCCCCGCATTCTGGAGTTTGGGGTGCGGGATGCAGCAGGTCGGCAGGGAGCACAGGGAGGCCGGCACCGCGGCCAGGCCGGCTCAGCGCGCAGCCCCGCGCCCTCCGCGAGCAAGTGAAATGCAAATTTGGATTTGATACCGGGCCGTCCACCAATCAGAGAGAGGCTTTCACCTGCCACCGGCAAGGCCGCCAATGGGAGCCGGCCCGAGGGCGGGCCCTGCGCCAATGGGAGCCGGCGCCCGAGATGCGGCAGCGCAGGCGGCGCGCGCTGGCGGGTGGCCAGCACGGACACGGGGCGCGGTAAACAAGTCGGCGCAGGGTGACATTTCATCCGACGCGGCCCGCTCGGCCCAGCCTCGCCCCGCAAGGCCAGCATTGTACCTGCCCAAGTTCCGACGGAGAGGCCACGGGGACTGCGTCAGCAGTCAGCCGACTGTACAGTGACAGCCCGGCGCCCCCACTCCCGCTGCCCACGCCCCTGCCCACCTGCGCCCACGCGCCTCAAGCAGCTGGCGGCCACCTCACCCACCTTCCGCCCAGGCCGCGGACAGACGCACAGACACTGGTGCCAGCGACCTGGAGGGCCAGTCTGTTCGTCTGTTGGTCTGTCTGTCTGTGTCTGTCTGCCAGAAGGTACCAGGTGAGGCTGGGCGGCGGGTGAGACCCAGCAGCACACTCCCCTGTCTGACACCGGCCAGCCTTGAGCAGCCTTCAGGAGGGAAAGACCCTCACCCAGAGAACACACAGCCAAGAGGGAGGTGAGGACCAGAGCAGCCACAGGCAGGCCATTGCCGCCACGGATACATACGTGGGAAGAGGGTCATGCCGGCAGGTCCGCACGCTGGTGGGACCACTGTCGTCGCCATGCACCCAGGTCTCACCTGATTAGGTGCCACAGTCTGAAGGTTCCAGAAACCAGTGCCGTTCAACCATCCCCGCTGACCACAGCCTCTTGTCCCCACCCTGCCCCCCACTTCACCTCCTCCCTCGGGAACGGCCCGGCCACCTTGCCTGTCACCTCCTGAGCCCTGTCCACCGAGGCCACTGGCCGTGGGGCTCTAGATGCCCAGCCAGTGTGCGGGCACAGCAGAGCCACGTTGCTAAGACTTGTTTCTTGGTGTCTGCTGCAGCACGGCGTCCTGGCAGCCCTCTCCAGGCTCCCCCGCTCCGAGTGTGACGCAGATCTAAATTCTCCAGCCTGCTCCTGGTGTTGCAGCTGCAGAACTGCAGCCTTTCCCCTGGAGAGCCTCGGGCAGTGCCACGGCCAGGCAGGCAGGCAGGCAACACACTGGGCCCACACACCACTGCCCTGGCAAGGCGTGACAGCCTTTGACCCCACTCCTCGCTGCTGGGGGCTTGGAAGCTGGTCCCCACAGGCTATCATGTCCCTGAGGGCCTCCCAGCACCAGGAGCTGAACTCTGCCTGCTGGCCAGGAGGAAAAGGCTCCTCACTCCCAAAACTGCACTGCCCTCTCTGAGCTTTTATTTGCCAAAGAAAAAGTCTGTCTTCACCCTGAGGTCACCATCCTATTAACACTTTCTGGGCCTCAGAGCTGGAACTATATCCGGCTTGTATTATTTTCTGCTCTTTGGGCCACAAACCAGGACCTTTTCCTGCCAAGAATGTCCTAAGGACCAAATACGTAACTGAAACATTGCCTGCTCACCCAGGTGGGGGCGTCCCCTCTGTCAGGGCAGGAGGCTGGAAGAAAGGGGTACTCCCGTTGCCTACTCTTCCCAGGACTTGCAGGGCTGGGTGTATGTGTCTGCGCCACCTCACCAGGTACTCAGCTGCTGGCCCATGAGACGCTGAGCCATCTGTTGAGGAAGGTCCGATGGCAACATATAAGCAGCAGCACAGTGCAGTGGCCAGGCCTGGACATGGCGTGGTCACAGTGGTTCTCTTCTCAGTGGGCAACTAGAGACTAGCAGGCCGGCCACAGGCCTGGCACAGACACAGACGTCTGGACACTCGCAAGCTTTCACCAACATTATGGGATCAATGGTCTGTGACTCAACACGGCCCTACTCCCAGACCGAGAGCTGTTTCCAGGAGCAGCTCAGGTGCTCGCTCACAGGACCCCCCACCCAGAGAGACCTGGGGTCCTGGGTTCCCTGACGGCCCACAAAGTACAAAGTACACAGGCCCACAAAGGCTTCTAACCGCCAGAGCACACAGGAGGCTAGAGCCACCGGAAGAGACAACCACTCAGCCCCGGGGGCAGCCGACTACCACAAAGGCCTTCATAAGACGCCTCAGAGGACACAGGTGGGTGCTCAGTGCCACCTTCCACTCACCCTGGTGCCTTCTTCCAGCACCGTGCTGGGCCAAGGTCTCCCCCCAAGAGGGAAGACCATAGGCAGGACGAGCATGCAGAGGCAGGGAGAGGGCTTCCTAGTCACACCTGCTCCAGGGTTGAGCATGACAATGACGAGTCACTTCCTGGTTCGTTGAGCAGAGAGACGTGACCTCACCAGCACCAACACAAGTCCCTAGAACAGTGTTCTGCCCACGTATGTACCATTTGACAGTTTGCGAAGAAACATGCTAATGTTCATGTCAGGACACTCCTGATTTATCCGAGAACTTGAGGTCAAATAAACAAGGTGCTGAGCCTCCTGGAAGTCCTCTGGTGCCGGAGGGACCACAGGGACAGGTCACACCAGCCAGGTGACAGCTGCTTGCCATGCCTGGAGATGTCTTGGGCGGTGAGAGCAGAGAGGAGAGACAGGCAGGGCTGCACCCAGAATTGTAGAGGTGGCTGGTTTGTCGCATGACCTGGTTGGTTCCTGGGTCTCTGAGGGCAGTTCCCAGGCTGCAGGCTGGCTGTACAGCACCGCCTCTGCAGCTCTGGGCACTGCCCTTTTCAGCTGAGTCTTGGCCTTCTCTTCCCATGACCCTCACTCTTCCAGCTTCACAGGTCTTCTTCCAGTAAATGATTCTGAATAGACAACTGCGTGGGGACCAGGAAGCAGGGTGACCTCAGTCCCAGAAACACAGCAGTGTTGTTGGGCAGCACCTGGCCATAGGAAGTGTCCGTCGTCACCTGCACACCTGCCTGTCCACAGGGCTGCTTTTAGCGGTAGTGTCTCTGCAGGAGGATGGCTGAGGTAGCGGAACTCAGGTTATGGGCTTCATTGCACTCCAGCCAGAGACGTTCCATGGCCTCCGACTGATCCTGATCAAACTTGGAAATGCTGTGATGAAGAATTTTTTGTTTGAAGGGAATGAGCTGACGTCATGTGCAGCGTGGGCCAGGACTGGGATGCACTTGAAGGTCGTCTGGCAGGACTCCACTGGGTCTGGGTCTTCAGCCAGGAGAGAAGCTGGTTCCTCAGAAGGGTGCTGTGTCCAAGCCTATGGCATCAACTGGGTGGTTCCAGGTAAAACGTGCAGCGATGGCCCAGGCCAACCCAGGGCTCCAAAAATGGAGATTGTTGCAAGTCCCTCTGGGTGCACAGGAGCACAGGACACCAGACACCACCTCCAGTGTACTGGTTGAGGCCCAGCGCAGCTATTTCTGTGTGTCTGACAGTCCAAAGGTCTGTCCTGAATGATACTGGACATGCTGGTTCCCAGGCCAGTCCACAAATGCCACTTTTGAGCACATGGGCACCACAAACCCTGCGCCCCGGGTGGGCAGGCCTGTAGGGATCATGAGCCCCCATGGCTTCTCGCATCTGCTAGGGGACTGGGCACAGAGACCCCTTTCTCAGAAGGGGAAATCCAGATTTTTTTATGGCAAACTGGATTTTTAAACACTGACGACAACTTTGAAAGTTAAAACCTACCTGAGCTTCAATTGAGACATGGAGGATTGCTGGCCACACTAGGGTTTAGATAAACAAACCAACCAGAGAGTAACTGGCTGCTCCCCATGACACTGCCCTGGGGCAAAACAGGGACATGGTTACCCAAGGAAGCTCTGCACTAGATGGGAGGCGTGTGGAACTTTCCACATACAGGATCCCAGGCAGCACTGTATCCTGACACCCACCTCTGCCCACCGGCCACTGTGAGGGCTGCCTGGCCTGGGTGACAAGACTGTGGGCGACCAGATTCTGTGGGTGACCAGATTCCACGGCCCCTCAACCACGTGACCAGCTGCCACAGAGGTGCCGAGGAGCCAGTGCTTCCATGTGACGGGTTGGGGTCCAAGAAGGCGGTGCAAGAGGGGAAATGGTTGGGGGCGGGGGCGGTGCGTAAAATAGCCGTCAGAAGGTGGCCGAAGGAAAAGGACAAGCAATGTGTCTGCTCTGGGCTAGACATGGCTGAGAGCAGTGCACAGGCCAGGGGAGAGCCCGGCCACGCACTGGGGGCAGCACTGCGGGGCGGACAGACCCCCAGGCCGCACCAAGGATCCGGGACAGCTGGGCCTGGACTGTGGAGGGCATGGTCACTCGCCAGGGGGTGGGGGTCCTCTTGTGCCTCTGGGGAGGTTCTCATTCTCAGGGTTTGTAGTGCCTGTGTGTTCTGGGCATAAACCCACGGCTGCCTCAGGCCCATCTCTTGCTGTGTCTGCAGTAACCAGAGGGCCATTTCCATATCCAATCTCAAGTCGATCCTACAGTCCATGCTCCCTGCGTCTTCCTTAAGGACACACAGCAGGTGCCCTGTGGCTGAGGTGCAGGCTGTGTAAACCCAAGGATCTGAGCTGGAGACCCAGGCCAGTGCGGGGTGGGCATAAACAGACACACGTGGCCCTTGGTTCTGCCCAGTACCTTTGTCCAGTACTTTTGCACTCAGTTTATTTTTGTGTCTGGAGTGAGGCCTGGTTGATAGCCACTTCTTGTGGATGCCAACTAGCCACTGTGTGCCCCTGCTCACAATGCCCCGTCTGAAACCAGGTGTCTGGTTGCACTGCCCTCCGCCTGATCACATGAGCTTGGCAACACGTGGCTAAAAGCAGACTCTTCTCCAGTCAGGACAGACGACGCTCTATATGCTGGACACATGAAATGAGGGGCCACATAAGGTGGGTTCCCCAGACAGTTCTGATGAGCTTCCCAGCCCACGCTGCCTCCTCCCGGGCAGGGTGCCCACACAAACCAGCAGCCTCCAGGCGGAGGAAAAACAAGAGCCTGCTGGGGCTGGAGGCCAACCCTCCGGGACCAGGATCTTCCCCTGAGGTTGGAAGAGGGGCCAGGTGGTCTAAACATAGTATCACGCAATTTGAAGCAATATTTGAGATGCTTTGCTATTTATGCTGTGTCATAATGTGAAGCCTTACCATGAGTAAGCTTCCACAGCATCTTTGCTGCAGGGAGCACTATTTAGTGCGAGCAGCATGGACGGTGGGAGGGGTCTGGCCAGAGTCTTCAGGGTGAGGCAGGTCTATGGTTGCTTTATGCAGTGGGTGTTGTCTTCTAGCAGTTTATCTGAGCCCCTGGGGATGGGCAGCCGCTACCCTCAGTCGGGCACAGGATGCTGACTTGCATCCCAAAGCAAGCAGTGATGACGGCTCTGCCTTAAAAGATGGGCTGAGCCGTGCCTGGTGCCACGTAATCCTGGTGGCAGAGCCCCTGCCAGGCTCCAGCACCTCCCTGGAAACACCATCATCTATCTGGCCCACATAGACAAATTCTCTTCATTCTTCCCAAAGCTGAGCTTAGCAGCAGGACGGCCCTGAGTCCCACGCGTGGCGGCTGTGGCCTATGCACACTGGCCCCTGGTTTCTCTCGCCTTTTAAATCCACTTATGAAGCGTGAGCTCATCCTTCTTACCAGCTTTTGGAAAGGTCCCCAGCAGACACCAAGGATGCCCACCTGTGCTCCAGGACACCCTGACCAGTGGTCTCAGCTGGAGACAGAGCAGGATGCTGGCCCGTGGGCTCCTGCCAGGCACCCGTGTCTCCAGGTGCGCCATCCAGGCAGAGCTCACCCCTGTGAAGCCGGGTCCCGGGTGGCCACAAGGCTTCTCTCTGGTTCCCCTGAACCAGGACAGAAGGTGTCCCAGTGGACCCTCAGACTCGCTGCCAGAGTCAGCGTGACTTGGCACTCAAATGCCACCGAGTTCCTCGCCCTCATCTCCTTCATGACCAGTCAGGCTCTGCCGTGTTCAGTGCCTTTCTACGAGCTCTCCCTGCTGTCTGAGGACCCTCCTGCCTCCTCTTGGAGCAGACGTCAGGGCCATTCCGAGCCTGAGACTTCCATGAAGCCAGGTGCACCCGACAACAGGAACCTGCTTCTGTGCATCCTGCAGGGGACACAGGGCTCTGCCTGCCTCCGCCTCCACCGGGAGAAGGCCTTCGAGCTCGGGGACCATGGCAGAGTCCACAGCGTGCCTGCCAGGCTCTTCCCTGGTGCCGAGGTGCACGTCCACAGTGCCTGTCCTGTGTCCACCGTCTCTGTTCAGCGCCAGAAGTACACGCCTTCTAACCATGTCCCCGCCAACTTCAGTAAACAGCAGCTCTTACTGTATAAAACTTGAAAACCACTGATAGACACATTTTTAAAACTCAAATTTAACTTGTCTGTTAAATGAGACTTTTTCTTCTGTTTTATGAGACTTTTTGAAAAAATGTTTGCTTTTCCAATGTAGGTTAAAACAGGCAGTATGTTCTGGGAGAAATGAGATTTCTCTTAGTGGTCAGATGTGAGGGGGCCAAGGGGACATGAGCATCTCATGTCCTCATGATGTGGTTTGTCCTCACAGGGGTTAGTTCAAGTCATTTTCAGCAGAGCAGGGGCTGATGGGCACCTCCCAGCAACTTCCATACAATGTCCTCACTGCCTCTGACGTCTGTGTCCTCCATGGCCTGACCTCCACCTGACACCAGTGATACCCTTCCTGCTCCACCCTTGTGACACAAACTGTCTCCAGGCATTGTCAGCTGTCCATCAGGGGCAAGATGCCCTGGCTCAGGTCCTGCCTCATGTTAACAACCATGTCATACCGACAAGATGCCTGGCCAGATGGGACTATCCACTCTGAAGGACCTGGGGAACCCTGGTCTGGTCATATCTTCATGTGATAGCACCCAGGCCAGCACCAAAAGGGGAGTGGGGAGTCCTGGGGGGTCGGTGCTTGGTCACATGTGCTCTCCAGAGCACACTCCCCTCCCCAGCTAAACTGGGTCAGAAGGCTGAGCTGACAAAGGCCCCACCTGGTGCCAGGACACAGGCCTCAACCTGAGCTATACTTCGGAGCAGTGGGCGTGTTCTGCTCAGCATCTCAGAACCTCGCTCTGCTCACCTCCTGCCTGCTTGGCCCTCCACTCAACCACCGAGACCGAGAGCATTCCCGGGCCCTGTGCATCTCCCAGCATGCCTCACTACAGGTTGGCGCTGGTGAGGCGGTGGACATGATGGTCTCCCTGGGACAGCCTGGTGCTGCACCCTTAGGGGCTGGGTGCAAAGTGGTGTCAGTGTTCAGTGTGGGGCAGGCCCTCTAGACTGAAAATGTGGGCCCTGAGCCTGTGGGCCAGCCCCCCACCCGCTACAGTTTTGCTAAATTTAGTGCTGTTCCCAGTCCCGAATCCTTCGTGTTCATTTCAGGTTCAGCTGGGGACAACGGGCCTGCGGGGAGCTCTGGCCTCAAGTGACCTCTCCCTTCCCTGCTGAGGTTGGGGCCCTAGGGAGCAGGGGCCATGAGACCCTGAGAGGCCCCACCACCGTAGCACAGTGAGCTCCACTTTCGGGACCCAGTCCCTGGGCGGGTGCCCCTGCGAAACATGGGTGATGAAGAGACACTCTCTGGCAGGGCTAGGGAAGGCCTGCTTCCTACATGCAAGTTCCCTTGCTACTCCATCCACATCTACTCGCTGGCCCAGCTGCCCCAGCTCAGGTCCCGGTGCTGTCCCACACCTGTCACCTTGGAGTTGGGGACCGTTGCCCTCAAGGACACAGTCATGCCACACTTGCTTGGGGCACGTGCCGCCTGAGACACCCTGAGTTACACGGAGGCCCCACTCCCAGGTGTCTGTATCCCCGGGGCACCAAGAACCGTGAGGGAGAAAGCTCAGGGTCCAGGTGAGGCCCACGGTCTGCAGCATAACCCCACAAGGCCAGGCCACAACCTGGGACCCTTCTTACCCGGGGCTCCTACCACCTGAGCATTTGGGTATAAGACAGCTTCCTGGATCCCCATGGCGCAAGTTGTCACGAGAAAAGGTCAGGCATGGAGACATAGAGCTGACCCCAAACCCAGCAGTGGCGTCGTCCAGGGCAGCTGACCCCCCAGCAGTCTGTAAGCCTCTTACAGATTACAGGTCCTAATTTAAGCTTTCACTGGAGGGACAAGTGGGTCAGTTGCCTGCCTGGCAGGTGCAGCCAGGAAAACAGCACCGAGGCCCCGGAAAGGAGGCAGCAGAGTCGGCGGCTGTTCCTACCATGGATCCCAGAACTGTGAGCCACAGGCCACCTTGACAGCCAGCACAGGGCAGGGCCCAGCCTCTGCTCCCACCTGTGGTGAGGGGCCAGCCAACAGTCAGGAGGGGAGGTGAGCCCGCTGGGTGCTGGTCCTTGAGGTGACAGGAGGACATGGCCTGCCAGGCCCTGTAGTGGCCTCCAGCCCGTCCCAGCAGGAAGCCCGGCTAAGAGAGTAGCTGCAGGCCGGCTGGCCGCAGAGACGCCAGGAAGCTCTGGGGTCCATGGCAGGACGCTTCAGCACAAAGTCCCTCAGGATGCTGGCCGACCCAGGAGAGCAGAGTCAGTGAGCACATGGCTGAGGCTGGTGGCAGCTGTGGAATGTCACCCATCCTCCCCCATGCCACTCAGAGACAGTCTGTCCTATTCTCTTCTGATAAAGTTGGTCCCAACCCACTAAAGTGACTTCCCCGCCCATCAAGGCATCTGCGTCCTGAGCCCAGCACCATCGGGAAACAGGAGGCACTACACCCTGAGGGAGCATTCCCAGGACGCACAGCAGGGCCAATGTGATGAGGAGAGGTGTGCCCGCTTGAGCCCTCTCGCCCACACACGCACTCCACCTTCCACAAGGCGTCTGTGCTGGGGCACGAGCCCCATGGCACAGGCTGGTGTCGTTCAGTCAGCACTGACCATGGGGAGGGCACTGTGGCCCCCGAGGTACATACTGCCCACATGGGATGTCTTACTCTCCAAATAGCCAATCTAACCCACCAATTCGTAGTGGATGGGACTTTTTTTTTAAGGTTTAAAAAAATTTTTAAACTGAGGATACAGGTACTCTTTATAGAAATTGTGATGACAACAGGAACAGGACAACCTTGAGTTCAGCTTTAAACTAGTGCCAGCCCAGCCTCTCTACTTTTCCAAGCTACTGAGCAATTATGCCTCCTACTCCAGGCAGCCCTCCCTGATGGGCCAAAGAGGCTGAGTTCTCCAAATGCCTGCCTGGTGGTCCAATCCTGTGACACCGTCCACACTCACTGTTCCCAGAAATGCCTTCATTCTTTATAATTACCTCTTGGCTGAGCATCTGAGTTGGAAGCCATGTCACAGAAAAAAGTGAGCATAAGCATTCTGTGTTCCGAATGAGTCGGCTTTAAAGGCTCATTATTTCCTTTTGTGTCAGGTCATCTGTTGTTCCCTGCTACACAGAAAAAACCCTGCTTCTCTCCCTTCATGTCAGTGCACAGATCCCCCGACGTGGGATCCACTTGTGCCTACCACCCCTGAGTGTCCGTGTCCCCCCATTGAGGACACAAGCGGAGGAGGCAGCAGGAGGCTGGGTCTGGCTCCCTGGGCAGGGTAGCCCCACCCACCACACTGTCCAAGGGCAACAGAAGAGAACCAGCCAAGAGCACTGCTGTCGGACTTTTGCCATTGGGCAGTGTCATGACCTGGGGCTGAACTGCCTGTCCCAGCACAGTCACCATCTCAGTGACGGGGCTCTCAGCACCTAAGCCCAGAGGAGCCCTCGATGTCAGGGCAAGGGGGACACAGCACTGTCATAGTGCCTCACCAGTGTCACAGACCCTTGCCCCATGTCATGGACCCTCACCCAGTGTCACACTCACTGGTGTCCCGGTGCCTCACCGGTGTCATGGGGTCTTATGTGGCAGGTTCAACATCTATCATGACGAAGGAAGTATTAGGATGCTAAGCCGTGTCCACTGAACTCAGTCACACCTGAAGTAGGAAACATGGGTGTGCCAGTGAACGTCCAATCTCCGCCGGTATCACATCACTCAAGGGATGCGGGTGCTCAATCCGAGCTGGAGGCAGAGGCCCAGGAACTGGAGCCCTCCGCGTGCCTCTCCGGCAGACTCAGGAAACATCCTCATAAGTGCGTATGGCAGAGGGAAGCCTGCAGCCATTTGAGCTCAGCTCACCACCACCCAGAAAGTGCCGGCCAGATGGTGCTCTTAACTAGAACTGAGGTTCCAACCCTACGACCTCCCTGTGAGGGTGCCTGTCAGCAGACGCTCCTGATGAATGTTCCAGAACAGGCAAAGGGCAGATCCATCTCTTTCCGGTAAAGGCAACATTTTAAAAGTTGGTAAGGCTGCATTTTTGAAGAGATGTCTTAGAGAATTTTTAAAAAAGCATTTGTCAGTGTGTCCTCTACGTGAGCTCATTACTGACCTTGATGTGAAGGACATCAGCTCTCAGACCCTCTCCTATACCCAGATGCTTGTGAGAGCTCGATGAAGTGGCCAGTGGGTGTTTCGGGGTCTTACCCATTCCGTTACTAACAGAGCCCGCAGCAAGTGGCGTCTAAAGAGGCCATTTTCAGAATACCCTGGCCTGGGTCAGCCCTTCAGACTGCTAGAGCACAAACTGGGACACCGGGATCCGAGATGAGGCACGTGCCCACTGTACAGTCTTGCTGGGAAACACTCCTTCTTAATAATTCACGCCATCTTGCTCTTCCACGCCTGCCCAGCTCTGGCAAGAACACACAGACACAGCCCCGGCTCTGAGCTCACATTCCGGCAGAGGAGCACACATTCAGGAGGAGGAGCTGTGCACTGAGCACTGAGGAACTGCTGGCCTGCGGGTGACCCTGGAGGGGCCACCTGGAGACGCGTTACAGGCGGGGCCCGTGGTGAGGCCTCACATAGGAGCGCAGGTTATCAGGAAAGCAGCCACCAGGCCACCCAGCCTGAGAGGAGGAGGGAGGCTGGGCAGAACCAGGGAGCATCATGCCCCGGCCATGTAGGACGGCACAGTCACCAAGTGGAGGACGGTGTGCTGTGGGCTCGTCCACATCCACGCAGCAGTGCAGTTTGTTATGTCCACACACAACGACTAGTTCAGGAGCTCAGCCAACACGGTCAGATAGTGCGAGTCCACTTAGCTGCAAGAAACAGCCCTGATGGGAGGGGTGTGTCCTGTCCATGCCATGCTCAGTCTTACAATCTTACGTTTACACGGAGGTCCAGGAGGGTGAACAACACGGGCCTTTGTATCTGACGATACATTCACTTCCATTCGCTAAGACTTTTTTAAGGCTCAGAGACTATAATCAGGTCTGTGGTCTAGCTGCGTTTGAACTGCAAAGGGAAGAAACTCATTTACACATGAGAAAACAAACCGCCGGTCGTTCTCAGAGCCAGTGTTGCAGGGATGATGAAAGTTGATGACGTGTCTAATAGAGAAACACACACCAGCTCAGCCTCTCACGGCCGAGTAGTATCAGCCCTTGCCGGGTACATGGATGCGGGCACAGGCAGAGGCCCCAGAAGCTACAGTGGCCAATTGCTCAACGACACACACCACTCAGAGCTGCAGTGTCCACACAGCTGTTCACCCAGCCTGATCGCTCAGGGGCTCTGCACCAACCTGTCCCCAGAGGACCCAATCTGGTGCCAAATGGACAGTAGAGCCGAGAGTCACTGGTGCCATTGCTAGAGTTGCTGTAGGCGGTGACGTGACCTCCCAGCACCTGTGTACGCACCAGCCATGACCAGGACACAGCAGAGCATTGCACACAAGACCACCGTGCTGGCCCAGGCAGCTGTGAGCTGGGAGATACAGTGGCCCCTGCTCTGTGGCCTGTCACTGTTTACAGTCCCACCAGTGCCTGCCACATCCAGGAACGCTGGTGACAGAGGAGAAGCTGAAACAGAATGAGAGCCCAGGACACACAACTGTGGCAGCCTATGGCTGGAGAGGAGCACCACTGCTCCACAGGGACACTGGTTGCAGGTGACCACAGCCTCCTCACTAACGTGGAGACTGATGTCACCGGCATAACATGGTGTCACCAGCGGCAATTCAAACAGAACCAATTTTGAAAATGCAGTCAGGGAAAGGTTTGAGGGGTGGGGAGACTCAGGCTGGACGTCAGAAGGCTATCCTCTTGCAGAGACCACAAGAGCGTTTGGGGAGGGCAAGGTGGGGACCCCGTAGCACAGCCAGAGGGCCGGGGTTAGGTGGGCATGGGAGAAGGCCAGACGCGATGCTTTCTCCACTGAGTTACCTGCTCCATCGTGTCCTAGGAGACCTGAGGGCCAGTGCTGAGTAGTCACTATCTTGGGCCTGCCGACTGCTGTGCTCAGGGGGATGCTCACAGTCTCTGGAACTCCCACCCCTCTGTCCTGAGGACCCTTGCCCCTTCCTTAGCCACATCTGTCACCAGTATATTCCCCACCTGTCACACACCTGCCAACGAAACCCCTCGTCATGCCCCAGGACATGTCAAGAAAGAAGGGTCTTGTGTGCATTGTCCCCTCAATCAATGGATGCCACTTGCTCCAGGAGACGCGCGGTCAGTGCAGGCTGTGTTGAAATCGGGCGGAGCGTCCGTGTGCCCAGGCTGGACTGACACGCCCATGCCCCGCAGCTTCATAGGCCCCACGCACAGACCCTGAGTCACCGTCTGAAAAGAGACATTCCTCCAGGTCTGCGCACTTATCTTGACCTTGCTGGTCTCTGGCTCCTGCTGTGGACATAACAAAGCAAAGGAGCTGAGTTTCCTCCTCAGACCGGGTTAGCGGGCTCTCGCTCCTCCTGCGGCCCATTTCTGGGCATCAGAGACTGCAGGGCAGCCCGTCATACCAGGGCCACACCCATTCCTGCCCAGTGACCCAGACCTCCAGGATACCAGAAGCATGGGGTGGGAATCCTGGGCTCTTGGGAAAGAGCAGACAATCACGCATATCTCAGAGGCCAGCTGCCACCATGGACAATCCCAGCCCTCTGCTGGGGACTGCAGTGTCACCCACATGGATGTGGGGGAGGGTGCCTGGGATGGATGGCCATAGCGAGCACCTCCAGAGGAGGGCGAGCCCTTCCGGGGTGTGGACAGGGCTGGCCGATGTGTATAAAGGGCCAGACAGCAGGTGTTCTAGGCTGGGGTCACATGCTCTCTTTCCCAACCTCAGTAGCCGGATCTGCCTGAAGGCAGTAAGGACACACACTTGCAATGTCTGTTCTCATGAAACCTCCACGAAAGTGGCACCTGACTCCCCCAGCTCCTGGCCGGCTAAGCATCCCTGTCTCCACGCGGGGCAGTGACGGCCCCTGTGACTAGCACCACACTCTGCGCGCATCCAGACCTGGCAAGGCTGTGACAAGCTAGACGTCCACTCCAAAGGCTTCAGAACTGGAAGAAACTGGACCTTCAACTCATGCCCAGGTCTGGAAAGGGGGTTTGCCGAGATCCCGTAGCTGGCAGAGGGCCCCCTCGCTGTCCAAGAGGCCCGGAGAGTATGCATCCTCCTCTCCAGGACATGCAGCCTGCCCGGTCCCAGGGAGAAGAACACTTCCACAGGACCCGGGCTCACAGGGGCTGGCTGGGGAACCTGGGTGTCCTGCACAGTTCGGCTGCACAGGAAGACAGCTGCCCAGCTCCAGGCCAACGCCCTTCTGTGTGCTCCAGCACCTCACTCCTCAGGCTCCAGAATGCCATCACCCACAGGCTCTGCCAGAGCTGACCTATGTTGCATACTTTGCCTGATTAAAAATGTTTCTCTCTGGAGACCCTGTGACCGCCTTGAAGGGATTATGTCTAAAAGCAAATCAAACATGACCGCCCCCACACCAACAAGTCTAAACCTTGATCTTCCTATATGTGTCACTCCCTGAAGATCCAATGTCACCACCTTTTCTTTCCATGTCCCCAAGCTACTGGGATGCCTGAGCCACCCTTTCCCCTGCACCCCACTGCCAGTCTCCGGGACCCAGGTTCCAGGCATGGCCCTGACGGCGCACGCTCCTCCCACCTATCACAACCTCTCAAGGTCAGTGCAGCTCCATATCTCCAGCACCGTAGTCAGAAGCAGGCACCACGACGAGTGGATGGGTCATGCAGGAGACCCCAGCCTTCCCATCAAGATTCCCACCGGGCTCGGAGGCGTCCTCCCTCCAGAAACAAGCTCTGTCCAGCTGATCCATGCCTGACCATCCTCAGCCAGCCATTCCTACATCCCCATCTCCACCCACGCAGCTGGCCCTGCCCCATGACGTCTGTACCGCACCCCCACATCCACTCTAACTCCTACGCAACTGCCGCTGGCAGGGGTGTGGGGGACACAGGCAAGGGAGAGAGATTGAAAGTTGGGGAGGGGGCATGATGGGACATGCTAGGGTCTCTGATGCCTGGAGCCATCACCCTCCCATGAGTCTCGGGTGATTAGAGAAGGAAGAGGTGGGAGGAGGAGCCAGATTTTTCCACTGAAGGAAAGGCATGATTTTCATCACTGCTTCTGTTGCCCTGGTAACCGGGGACAGCCCAGCAGAGGAGCTGGGGAAGAGCACCATGTTTATCTCTGCTGTCTGCTCACTTCCCTGACCATCCCCAGGCCCCCAGGA
This sequence comes from Solenodon paradoxus, assembly GCA_004363575.1. Lineage (NCBI taxonomy): Eukaryota > Metazoa > Chordata > Mammalia > Eulipotyphla > Solenodontidae > Solenodon > Solenodon paradoxus. Next base: position 41,770 of record RJWH01005570.1, on the reverse strand, counting down.
CTGTGCACAATTCCTCACAGTACCACCAGCACCCCAAACTCCTGCCCAAACCTCAGAGGCAGAGCTTACCCCTCCCTCTTTATCCAACCCCCATCCACCAGGCTTTCTCCATCGCAGCATGGGGGCCTCACCACACCCATCTGTTATGCCAGGAGCCCCTGGCACACAAGAATGGCACTTTGCCCCTCACCCCTGAGCTGGTAGAGGCGACCAAGGCTGCCCGGCCACCCCTCAGCCTCCACAGTGCAGTGCACCCCCTCCTCTGGTGCCCCCCCATGCTGAGTCAGGAGGAGGTGGCTGGGCCCGGGGCAGGAGGTCCACCCACAGACTCCTCTACAGCTGCCTCCCACAGGGACAGTGTCTGCGTGACCTGAACGGAGACAGCGCCGCCCCGGAAGGTTATATAAGCATTATATAATGCGGTGGCACCAATAAGCACAGGCGGGTGGACCAGGCTGAGGGCGGAGGGACAGCCCTGGGGCCACCAATGCCGAAGCAGCACCAGCTCAGCCAAGGGTGCTCCATCTGCCCTTCCACCGAGGACAGAGACACTCGCCTGCTCTGTGCTCTTCTTCCCACGGCAGGAGGGGCCGCAGCACCGCCACCATCTGGCCAGTCGTTCCATCCACGTGAGGCAGCCGGGAGCAGCAAGGGGGCGGCGGGCAGCACAGCCCCCTCCTCTTCCTGTACCAGATCTGTGTGCCAAGCAAGTGCTGGGCCGGGCCCTCCAGGGCTGGGGGAACCACTGTCGCTGCCTTCCTCTGAAAACAAGCAAACCGAAAGAGAAAGAAAATCAGCAAGCGTGTCTGCAAATGCCAAGTCCCCGATTCAGGTCTACGGTGCAAACAGAGCTGCAAAAAGGGGGTTTCCATATCTCTCTTCCAGCCCCCTCCCACCATATCCCGACCAGCCCTCCATCATGAACTTGGGCAATGGCCCACCCCCTCCACCTGGCCCCCAGCCCCAGCAGGAGCGGCTTCCAAGTGCAAGTCCCCTGCACGTGCTCCCCCATCCCAGCTAGCCCAGGCCCTCAGGGCACCCCTCCCGGATATACCTAAACCAGGGACTGGGGGCAGTTGGACCAATTCTATTCCCACCAGCACCACTCCTGCTTCGTTCCTTTGGGGGTGGGGTGAGGGGACCAGCAGGGCCTGTGTTCTCCCAGCCTGACCTCAGCCCAGCTCGGCAGGGCACCCTGCTGCAGGGAGAGGAAGAGGTGTGCACTGTCACCCAGGGGCACCACCCTTATCCCTTGCTGGCTTCAACCACCTGTCTCTGCGCCCCCCACCTCCAGCCCCTTCCCAACTCCGGCCTCTCTGCAGCCAAGGGCATCATGCCCACTGTGGAGGGACAGCAGGTGCAGAGTGGGCCGGGGCTCCCACGCAGGGGCTGCTCACCCACCTCCCGCCAGCGGATCCCGGGCCCCAAACACCAGGGCGGCTGCGCAGGGGCTGAGGCGGGCCTGCACGATGCAGGTTGGTGTCAGGAGGCCACCAGCCGGGCATCTCGCTCCATACCTCACGCTCCTCGCCCTGTGCTCCAGATCCCGCTGTAGGCCGGCCCGCAGTGCACCTCCGGGCGGGCCAGGACCTCTCACCTCCTGCGGCCATCTCCCTGTCCTGGCTGCGCTAGGCTCTTCCGAGGTACGCAGGTCCCTAGATGAGCGGCCGCCGCACCTCCCGCGCCCCCCGCGGCCACGCGGAGTAGCGCAGCCGGAGATCCCTGGAGTTAGGCTGTGCTTGGCTGCGGGGCGGGGACTGAGAACCGGGTGGGGTCAGTTCTCTGAGCCGCCCTGTCCAGGTGTGAGCGCTTCCAGGCCCAGCTTGCTTCATACGCACACGTGCGGATGCCCCAGCCCCAAATATTCCAATGCGGGCATTGAGGGGGTCCTGGTTTCTTTTCTTTCTTTTTTAACGCTTTTCTCAGATTCTGGCCCTTTAGAGAAAACTGCACGTGCTTTTTTGAAGTTTTGCCTAATCAGGGAATTCTCCAGCTTTAAAGCTCCAGGGACCCGGCTCAAGCACCAATCTCCCGGCAGGTACCCTAGGACAGCCAAGAGGGCGGGGTCTGACATAAGTCAGTCTCAGGCGGGCTCCTCCCACATTCCACCGGCTCCCTTTCAGTCCAGCCCAGCACCTTCCCTCCCACCTCCCTTCAGGGTGCCATCCAGACCTCCAGCGAGCGCTGCACCTGACCTGTCTGTTTCTGTGGTGGACTGTCTTGTGCTTCTTCTAGATGACAGATTCTTTCTGCAACTGCTAAGTTGGTGTGCCCTTGACAAACAACGCTTGAGCAACCAGAAGGAGTTGGGCAGAAGAGCAGGAGGCCCTAAAGGGAGGTCCCGCCCTGCCTCCTCCCTGACTACTCTTCTTGGACCTGGGAAACAGGGTTCTCCAGTGGAGTGAACGGAGACGTGTGTGTGTGTGTGTGTGTGTGTGTGTGTGTGTGTGTGTGTGTGTGTGTGTGTGGCGGGGGAGGGGGACAGAGTTCCAAGATAAAGGTGGGACACAGGTTCACGCAGGTCACCTGCCCAACAGCAGGCATGTCCCCAGTGTGCCTGGTACGATAAGGGTCCCCTAGCACAGGGCACCTGGACAAGCTGGTGCTCCCCGACCTTCCTCCTGGAGTCCGGGCTTCTCTCCCACATTCAGCTCCAAGAGTGCCTTCCGCTCTCTGTGGCCGCCTAGTGCAGACACCATATTCTGTGTCTGGGTTTCTGTAGCTGTCTCCATCCTAACGAGCCCTTTGTCTCCAGTCTCCACATGGCAGCCATGGCAGCTCCCAGAAGGTCCCCCTCTGGCGAGGGAAGCAGCCCCTCTAGCCTCTCCAGACATCTGAGCCCAGCCCTGGACAGACCCCGCCTCCATTCCGAAGCCTTGCCCCTCCAGGTGTCCTTGGTCCCACTCACTCAGGGCCCCCACTACCTCTTTTCCTCACTCACTGTCTGCATCCTGAGGAATCGGAGCTGTGGCAGGTTCTTCAGGGTTTTAGACGCTGGAGCCAGTGACGGTGCCGATCTGGAAACTGTGAGCACACCCCAGCAAGAAATGGGACCCCCTACAAGAGCTGGGATTCCCCAGTAGGAAACCAGACCCGCGAGAGACTCGGCTTGTCAGGGCGGTGGGCAGGCCTCAGTTTTAAATAAGAGTGCAGCCCTGTTTCCATGTGAGCACCAGTCTGGAGTCTGCCCGTCAGAGTGTGGATGCCCTTGTCACCGGCAACTGTCTGCACGACCCTCACACTGGGTCTTCTCGATGGCAGTGAGGTGGGTAGTGACATGAATGCATGGAGGAGGCGCAGCTGGACAGTGTGAGGCTGGGTCTGGGATGACCAGGTGGTTCTGGGAATCAGAGCCCTGTGCACATATCACCTGCCTCCCTTTGCCCAACATGGGTGACAGGAAGGTGTTCTTGTGACATCAGAGGTTCCTGTGCTTGAAGCCAGCACCCTGCCATCTCTGCAAGTCTATGGGGATGGGTGGTTGGTGGGTTGAGTACCAGGGCAGGAGAGAGTCAGGAACAAATGACTAGAGGCTGAACCATGTGGCCTGCAGCTCACAGGTCCCAGAAGATACAGCGCCTCGTTGCCTCTCTGTGCCTGCCAGCACACTGAGCTGGCACCTACTTATCACCTGTGGGGCCTGAACCCAGCATCCACTCTGTGTCAGATGCGGTCTGCAAAGGGAGTGGTGATGGCCGTCCAGGCTGCAGGGCGGTCGAGCGCATCCACCAGGTGGTGTCTGCCTGCTCTCTAGTGCGTGGGGATGTCAGTGGCACCAGCAGATGGCAGGGCAAGAAGGGGCCAAGGCAGAGAAGAAGTTGGCCAAAGTACTCCTGGCCTCTGGGCTGAATTGTGCTGCTAGTTGTGCTGAGATGTCTCTAGCCTGGACGTGTGTGTGGTGTGCGGGGGTCTTGGTGGGCAGGCACGCAGTGCCGGTGCAGGACTGGGGGCCAGCTGGCTGTCTGCACTGCCTGCAGCGGTGACAGGGCTGTGTGGCCCCGAGCGTCGCCTGGCATCCCCAGCAGTGACCCTGGGGCCCTAGAGGAGGAGTCTCTGCTGGACACTAGAGAGAAGGCAGGGAGCCTGGCAGTGCAGCGCCCGACCCTGGGGACACGGGGACTGCCCTTCTCAACCCTTTGGTGATAGTTTTTCTCTTTAGAAATTAAATCGTTCTTTTTGTTCTGTTCAACAAAGACAACAGTCCCATGATTTTTGGGATATTTCCTCTACTTCTGACAGGTGTGTTTGCCCTGGCACTAAGATCCTTCCTTTTAACACACACGTGCTCACACATGTACATGCACACTTACACACCCACACATGCACACACACCCACACAAGTTCACATGCCCAACTGTTTGCCCCACGGCTTCCCCTTCTGTTCTCTTCTTGGCCCTGGTGAGATCCCCTATTTTGGCTGAAACACTCAAAAAGACAGGACAGTTCTGACTGGGAGACTAATAAGTGTCACAGGCCTTATAGCTGAGTCTCTAGGTGTCCTCTCACCCCAACGGACCCACCCTCTGTGCCCTGCATGTGCCAAAGAGTCAGCTCCTGGGGACCCATTGTTTGTTCAATTGGCCCTCTCCACTGACCCTTGCCAGGAATGGGACAGGCCACTGCCACTGCTGCTCAGGACAGGCGGCCACCTGGTGCAGTATGGGGGCAGGAGGCAAGACCTGTGTGTAGTGCCCACAGGACTGGTCCTTGGAGTAGGGCAAGTGGGGGGCACGTCCTTATCCTGTCCACCAGTTAGAGGACACTGCTGTTTCTCCATTTCAGTGACCCTGCAGAGATGTCCAGGAATACTTTCTAAGTGGAGCCACGAGTGCCAGGGGTCATCTCCAATGACCAGGCACACAGGTGCCTCCTGGGCCCAAGGCCTCCAGCCCTGCAGTGCCACTGGACAGGGAGCCCTGAGGCCAAGGTTCCTGTGATAAGGAGACTTGGGCTCAGACCTGACAACTCAGGGATTTGGGAGCCACGCCCCAGCCTTGCTTGGTCTGAACTGCACATGAGCATGTGAGGGTCAAGGCCACTGTGTCTCCTTGTGTGTCCTCGTGTGTGACCAGCAGATGAGCTGCCTGAGGGCAGGACAGGGCACCTGCTGGAGATGCAGGGTACTCGACCAGAGGGGGCATTTGGACACCAAGCATTAGGTTTCTAGAATATCCTCCCAGCAGCTATCCAGCCTCAGGGAACCAGCCACCACTCCCAATACACATTTACACACAGACACTGACAGGCACATACACATAGACACATAAATAGACACTCAGTACAGAAATACTTGCATACACATAAATACACACTCGGGAAACTCCCACACTACACACATAAGTACACAATCACGGGCACACATGCTCACAAACAGGTACAGACACACACGAGCACAGATACACATGCAGACACATAAATACACATCAGTGACATGTACATACACACGTACCGCAGACACACGCTCACATTCACACACACCCCCATACTTTCACAGCAAAAACCCGCTCACACACACAACACAGGCACTCACACACCCCTTCCTCTCCAAGCCTGCACACTCGTGAATTCAGGGTGAACAGCCCCCTTGGTGGCTGGGCCTGAGTGGCGACATCCAGATGCATAGCGTCTCAGAATGGTGTTCCAGCCCAGGGCCCCAGGTGAGATGTGCAGGCCTGGCATGGAGGCTACGCACCACAGGAGGCACAGGTCAGGTCATCACTCACAGCAGGTGCCACTTTTATTCAGGAACCCACTGCCCTTCCCACCTCCAGAAGGCTGAATTCCTGTCGTCAGTGAAACCTGGGTCCATGCTCCCCAAGGAAAGAAGGGGCTGGCCACCTGAGTGGAGAGGGTCCTCGTCCTGGGAGGTTCCTGGGGCCCTGACCACATGGTGCAGAGCAGGGGTCATGGGGCAGGGCCAAGGGAGGGCTCTGAAGCTGCAGCTTAACCCAAGAAGAGGATCTCTGGAGCACAGAGGACAAGGCCAGGAGGGAGCCTGGAGGACGGAGAGGCCTCCTGGGAAGGCGAGGTGGAAGCTGGTTCAGAGGCCTGGTCCCTGTGCACCTACTGGCCCCACAGTGGGAAGATGAGACCCTGAGCTCACCTGGTCCCTACAGGGCAGTGCTCTCCAAGCCGGAGGCCAGTGGGACTGGCTACTGTGCATGGATTGGGCTGAGGGACTCAAGCCCATGAGGGAGCCAGGAGAGGGCCTAGGAGGGGCTCTGGTCAGAGCCCAGTCAGGAGGAAACAGTGACAGGCAGGCAGGGAGGAGGCTGTGGCCCAGAAAAGCTGGTGGGGGCCCAAGGGAGACAGTTGGCAGGCCTGGGTGCGGAGACCACCTGCAGCTGCTCCTGCTCTCCCGTCACGCCCGACGCAGAGGCGGGTTCAGGGAGCTGCAGGGGCTCGCAGGACAGACTCCTGGTGGAGGCCGAAGGAGGCAGACCAGGCCCTGCCCGCCTTGCTCCACCAGCCCAGTCACAGTTCTGTGTCGGCCACCACGGCTGATCGCGCTGAATGGCCGTTTCTGGAAGTGGCCTGGCCGGTCCCGTTCTCCTGAGCCCCTCGATTCACACTGGCCTTTCCCTGAGCCTCGGGGGAGGCCCCAGGGCCTGAGCTATAGCCCTGGCCTCCACCGTTCTCCGTGGAGTAAGGGTCTTCGCCCTAGATGGTGTACAAATAGAGGAATGTTATGGAAGGGGGCTGGGTGGGCCACCCTGGTGAGGAGGGGATGCAGAGGCAGGGTGGATGCCTTTCTTCCCAGAGGCCATCAGGATACCAGTTCCTGCAGGAGAAAGGACAGAGGACAGCACTCCCCACGTAGCCCACAGCCAGCCCACCAGCCGACTCCCAGGCCCAAATCAGGGAGTGCTCCTGCTTTCCCTCAGGGAGCGGGCAGTGCCCTGAGGCTGATTCACCCGCTGAGTGGTCCTGGAAAGAGAAGGCAGATGGCAGGAGCCACCTGTGACCACAGACCAGACCTGGCTTTGACTCTTCTGTGGAATGGCCTGGGCAGGTGCAGCCATGCAGATGAGGCCCAGGCAGGTGAGGTCATGCAGGTGTGTCCATGCTCATGCATCCATGCAAGCGCTACGTGGGCAGGTAGGCCATGCAGGTAAGGCCCAGGAAGGAATAGCCAGGCAGGTGAGGCCCATGCAGGTACATCTCTTCCAGATTTCTTCCCTCTTTCTGACCTCCCCCGACCCACCCTCCCTCCTTTGCCCTTGACCCAGGACGGACCAGCCTTTCTATTGTAGGGCTCCAGCTGTGGCGGTTCATCAGGAAGTAGCTGGTGGTGCCCAGGGCGGCCAGCAGGATTCCCGAGGTGACTAGTGCAATCAGGGTCTTGCGGGAGTAGCTCCGGTGATGGCTCACCTCTTCCTCAGTGAGGTTCTGGACGCCCATCTGGAGGAAACCCCCGCCCCCCACAGGCCACATTTGAGCCTCTGGAGAGGGATGACACATGGCCCCTGTGGCCAACAGGAGCAGACATGTGGTCACTGGCCGCAGGGCTCACGAGTCAGGATTCAGGAACTGTGTACGGCTCTGGTTCAAGTGTGGAAAAAAGGAGCACCTCGGAGGTGGAGGGACGTGGGGCAGGGTTGGAGAGCACCCTCGTCTCCTCTATGACCCCCTGACTATTACTCCTTCTGAATCGACATCTCAGAGAACTCACCTTTCTCAGGTCAGACAGGTGATTTTTCAGAAACTGGAGTGTGCTGGAAAGTTCTAGAATCAGAAACGGGTGTTGGATCTAGCTGCTGGGACAGCTCATGGGGCTGCGCCTCCTACACTGCTCTGGAAGATGCTTTGGGGGCAGTGCCCTTCCCAGGAGGCTGTCCCCCCAGCAGCCACCCCTCACCCCCCAGCACCTGTGCTCCAGCTAAGCCACGATCTCTGCCCACTCCCATTGGGTGCCACCCTCACCTGTCTCATTGGCCGTGACCAGCAGCAGGCAGCGAGGCCTTATCTCAGACTGTGTCAGGAGCCAGGAGCAGCCCCCGGGCCACTTCCCACAGAGCACTCGGACGAGCTCCTCCCCGCTGTCCTTCCTGAAGTCCTCCTGGGGAGAAAGGGCAGGCAGAGTTACTGTGGGTCCTGACGCACCACGGCCCTGGGCAGGAGTTCTGGAGAAAGTCCCTCTGAGACCCTGCCTACAAGGAGAAGACTTTCCATCTAAAATTCCAGTCAGGGAGCATGCAGGTGGGGTAGCAGGTCCTCTCCCTCTGGCCAAACACAGTCCACAGACATCCCAAGGATCTGGTTTGTGTCCTGGGTTGTGGGGGAACAATCAATGTGAACAACTAAGTAAAAATAAAATAAATGCATCTTCCTCCTCTCTGCCTGCCTGTCTCCTCACTTTCATTCCTGCCTGCTCCTTTCCTTTAAAAAAAGAAAATCCAGCTGGAAAATACTGCAAACTATATATGTGCACAACACGGGGAGGAAACACTGTTTTCCCTGCACTCACAACTCTCCTTTGGACCCGCTGTGAGGTACTGGAGGAAAATACAGGAAACACTGTCTTATTTAAGGACTGCCATGTATACACAGTATTCAGATTAAAAAGCACAACCAACAAAAATAATAATGAAAAACACTTTGCTCCCAGGAGTTGCTCTGGAACAGCCATGGAGGCCAGGGGCGGGGATGTCTGGCCCAGACCCATGGCTGGCCCCTCAACCCCAGCCCCAGAGTATGCACAGTGGGCGTGCTGTCTGGCTTCATGCCTCCTCCTTCCCAATCTGCGAGTTTCGGGGTCTCTCCAGGACCCAAAGCTCAGATCAGAAGAAAGACAGACTCTTCAACAACTGAACCAGGAGGAGAGAGGCGGGGAGCCCTCCCGACACCTGGTTCCTCCTCCTTGGGGCTGACCCAGCCGCCTCCAGTCAGAAGGGTCTCCCCTACAGGAAGGGAATGCGCCTTCTGTCCTTCCGGGTGGCAGATGGAGGGAATTCCTGATCAGGTCTGATCACACTCCAGTGACATTGGGGGCTCAGGGCTGGCAGGATGGTACCTGTGGCTAGCAGGTCCCTGGCTGGGAAAGCAACCTAGCATTTTGTACTGCGACCCAACTCCCAGGCCTCCAGGGCCCCAGGCCCCAGATGCCCAGCCTTTCAGGCCCCCAGACACCCAGACCTCCAGACCATCAGGTCCCTCACCTCAGACCCCACCCCCCCAGCACCCCAGCCCCTCAGCCCTCAGGCCCCCAGAATCTCAGGCCTCAGGCCCTACAGTGCATGTGGGCTTTTCTCCAGGGTATCCCTTTGCTGACCCTTGAACCCTACACCCTCCCTGTACCAGCTGCTGCCGGAGGAGACATCTCCCTCTTTGATGACCCTGAACTTCAGGATGTCTGGTTGAAATATGCTGTCCCCAATGGGGCAAGTTGGCTCCTACTCAGAAGCCTCGAGCAGCCCGCACAACCTCTGAGTCTGCCATCCAGGACCTGGGACACACCCACACGCTGTCTGGCACATGTCTGAGCTATGACAACTGTGATCGACATTTCTCTGGACAGCTAAGACCCCATCGTGGACCACGGACCACAGCCTGAGCCCAGACTCGCTGGGCAGCAAAGGCCCACAGTAGGCCAGAGTGACAGGGTCTGCACCGAGCATCCTGAGGTCTCAGGAGACCCTATTTGCTGGTGAGAGCAGCGCTGTGAGCCTCTGACCTTGTCTCCCCTGCCTTTACAAACAGAACCCCAAGAATGAAACCCACCAGGCTTTCCAGAGAAGCCCTAGATTTGCAAGGCCTCTGGGCATTTAAAGAGGCACCATGAGGCTGGGCTGGGAGCAGGGGGCGGTGGGCAGGGGGCCGGCTCACTGGACAACCACTAAGGCATTTTAGCATCTCCTGGTGCTGGGAGTCAAGGATTCGTGGTCTCTCTCACTCTCTGGTAATGTCATCTACTTTGCTGTGAGTTTGACAGGTCAAAGCCCAACTTTTGTAGCATAGCCGGTCTCAGTGAAGAAAGGACTGGCTACAATTCACACAAGTGGGCGCTGACCAAAGGGCCAGCTGGCGGCTCCAGAGCCCAGGCTCCCTCCAGGAGACACACTGTCCTCATGGGCCTCCAGCTGTCTTTCTGACCTTTAGCGTCAGACAGGGGTAAGGAAGGCGTGGGCTGGGGTGTGGGCTGGAGGCCGAAGACAGTCTGTTTCTGATGCGATCCGTGTGACAGGACAGGCTGCTGTGGCGACACAGACTCTGCACGACGCTGCAGCCGGGAAGGACTGCTCTGAAAGCAAATCGGCCGGCACAGCTGTGATGATTCCTCAGAAGAAGATATACGAACGGCCAGTAAGCAAGTGAAAAAAATCATTAATTATTAGGAATGCTAATCAAAACCACAATGAGACGCCACCTCAGGCCCATGAGCAGGACTAGGATGAAAACAAAAGAAAGGGCAAGTGCCCTGAGGATTTCAGGAAGCTTGTTGATGGGAGTGTGAATGTGGAGTCGCTATGGAAAGCAGTATGGAGAGTCCTCAAAAGGCTGAAATAGAATGACCCTATGCTCCAGAAATGCCACTTCTGAATGTACACCCAAAAGAAATGAAATCAAGCTGTCGCAGACATGCATGGACACCGAACTCAGAACTGTGTGAGTCACCACAGCCCAAGTGGGAAGAAACCCAGCGTACCTTGGTGGATGGATAAAGGAAGTGCGCAGGGCCAAGCAAGTGGAATATTACTCAGCCTTAAAGAGGAAGGAAATGACGACATCAGAAAGTCAAGACGAAGTTGCTGGGCGCCAGAGCTGGGTGGGCTGGGCCTTTTTAGGGGCAGCTCGGGTTCTGGGAGGTGGGATGGTGCTGAGTTGTTTGCACAGTGATGTGAGTGGACTGGATGAGGGTATGATGGAAAAGGTGGTAAATGTTCTGTTCTGTGTGTTTCACTGCTATTAAAACCTATTTGAAGGAATTCCTTTAGACTAATGGCCACAGCATAATGGCCTCGCGTACTGGGCACACTTGGGAGATCACAACCACAGACATGATGAAATGCATCTGACACCAGCAGAGAAGGGCCGGGCATGGGACCGGAGACTAGACTCCCTCCCAGAGGAGGAGGCTGGTACAGATGTGACAGACGGCTGCAGAAGATGCCCGCATGACCCGCACACCCACGGGCAGTGGTGCCAACAGCCTGGCTCCAACAAGGACCCGGGGTACGACTCCATGGTGGGCCAGGCTCTGAGCCTGGTACTAACCCAGGGCTTCCCAGTCTGCAGTCACACGTCCCAGACACATTTCCCAAATGGACCCCAACTCCCAAGAAGGCGTCCCTTTCCCTATGTAAGCCCCCTCTATTCCACATTCACCCTCATCCTGGGCCATGTCCCTGCCAGGAATGTGGATTCAGAAACAAGGCAGGAGTTACTAACACTGAAGGCGTCCCGGGCAGGGAGGCATGAGGCTGAAACAAGAGGCACAGCTATGGACGGGAAGACGAGACCACAGAAAACATGACAGACGACCTTAACAGCAAACAACAACTAAGACTCCTGGAATGAATAAGAAGTTAAAGAAAAAGGCTGAACCTGAGATGAATATTCAAAACTCAATTAACTTTCTAAGCTGCCAGCAATAATCAGTTCAAATATGTGGTCAGAAATCTATCCTACAAATACCCTTAAGAAATCAATAAAGCCTACAGGAAAATAATTTCAAAGCTGCGACCACCAGAAAGTAACATGAATGAAAGGACGCATTCGGATAGACAAAGGCGGAATCGCTCGACTGTGCTGGTCGTGTACAGCGGCTGGACGGAGCATAGCAGTACAGGAGACAGCCACATGGTCGCAAAGCTCCATGTAAACACTAATGGCTGAGTTAGTATTTTAGGTGACTAGTTCCTGTTTCTCAAAGGGTTTTCCTAACATAAGAGCAAACTTAAATCTGACACTATCTATATGGACCGTACTAGAGGAGGGCAAGTGATGATAAAAGGAAATACGGCTCTTCCCTCCTTGTCCCCCAGATGGCGCCGCTCCCTCCTGGACCCAGACTGGACCACCACTGTCTGCCCAAGGGGAGGGTGCTGGAGGTGGGTGACTCACGCAGCTGGAGGTCTTGTTCAGCTCCAGGCAGATGCCTTGGCTCAGTCTCACTTCTTTGACTCCAGAACACTTGATTTCTCCCTGTTGACACAAAACCCATAGGCCAGGAGCACCCGCCCTCCTTTGTGTCTGTCCCCTTGGGCCCTGGGAGGAGTTCTTTGAGAGGTTTGAAGGAAAAGATACTGGGAGAAGTGTGGGACTCCATGTCCCCTCCCACTCCTGGCCCTGCAGCCCCTGGCTGCTTGCAGGCAAGAAGACCCAGGCTGGTGGGACCTCCCTTCTCTGCATGAGGATACCTCGCAGAGGAGACTGGTGCCCAAGGGTCCTGACCACAGTTCCTACTCTGGCTCCTTTGAAACAGACTCCAGGCCTTCCTGCAGCTCCTGGCTCCCAGCTAACATCCTCCCTGTGAGAAGGGCAGAGCCCACCAGCCCCGCTGCTCAACACCCCTCAAGCTCCCCGAGGTTGACAAACCACCAAGGTGCACACAGAGGAGGAGAATTTGTCCTGAACATTTTGGAAGAAGGGCCTCATTAGGTGGGCGGATGGTTTCCAAATGTACCCAGAGGGGAGTGGTGCCCCAGCTAAGAGGCAGCAGAAGGGACTAGGGAGGAACAATGGGAGTCCAGCTTCTGTCCCTTTCTCCTTGAGCAGCACCCATGGCTCCAATAGCAACCCTCCCCCTCCTGCCTGTCCTGGAGGGTCACTGAGATGGTGGGAGGGGCCTGAGGAGGGGGTGGGCTCTGGGGAGAAGAGCAGAAAAGGGGCCAGGGGCCAGGGAGAGATCTGGACACTGGGGAGGGGTCCGATGCTGGACAGCAGGCTTGCACACATGCAGAGAAGGTAAGCTGCCCTTTCTCACCAGATTCACCCACCTCGACGGTCCTTTGGGTCGGAGAGTCCAATGTTGAGAGTTTTGTGGAAGGGGTCACAGCACTGGTGCTGTTGTGCAGGGGGCCCAAAACCGTTCCAGGGGACGGGCTAGACACCAAGCTCGTCTCTAAGGTTGAAAGCTTGTTGGGATCAGTGGACACTGTGATGGTGAAGGAGCTCTGGGCCTGGACAGAAGAGTCTGTGTTTCCAGGGACTGGGGCCACCCCGGCCGTGGAGGTGAGGTTGGCTGTGGGCTCTGAAACAGAGCAGGCATGAGTGTGTGTGCACACACAGATGCACATGGCTACACCCATGTGCATACATACCTGCACATGCACCTGCACATCGTGCACACGGCTGCACACACACGCTTGCACAGAGACACATGTGCACACCCGCAGATACACTGCACACACAGCACCGTGCAACACAGCACCAGGAACATGCACCCGGAGACGCATGCGCGCGCCCACAGCATGCAGCGCACACATGTCCGGTAACACAACACATGTGTGTGCGCACAGGCCTGAAGCACTGTCTTGAATTAAGACCAAGGACTGGACTCCCACCCAGAAAAGGGAGTTTAGAGAGTTGGAGTAACTTTGTAACTTAACCCTGTTGACAGAAACACAGCTTCAGTCTGGAAGGCACTAGAGATGCCTCTGCGGGCAGAGGGGTTCCAGAACTGACCTGGAGCAGGTACCCCTCCAAGCCCCAGTCTGACCAGTACACACCTGCCTTCCCGTAGAAGAGATGAGACCCTGGAGCCCTGGGAGCCCTCCCCGTCCAGAGCAGGGAAAGCACTGGACTCCTCTCACCTGCTGTGGTCCCACTGCCCCCCTGAGTGATGGGCTGGGGGCTGGCACGTCCTGTAGAGATTGCTGCTGTGGCATCCCGGTTGGAGGTGACATCCGGGCTGGAGGTGGCATCCGGGCTGGAGGTGGCATCTGGGTTGGAGGTGGCATCTGGGTTGGAGGTGGCATCTGGGTTGGAGGTGGCATCTGGGTTGGAGGTGGCATCCAGGCGGGAAGTGGTGCCTGGGATGGATGTGGCATCTGGGTTGGAGGTGGCATTCAGGCTGGACTTGGAGTCTGGGCTGGACACTCGTGTAGGGGCGGTGGAGAGCAGTGCTGGGGCTGGCGACTTGGGGGTAGCAGTGATCTGGTTGTCCATGTTTGTGAGGCCAGAGGCTGCAGGGAGACAGGAGGAACTGGCCTGCATGTCCTGGTGCCCACAGGGCCTTGAGCCTCTCTTCAGGGGGTGCCCACCTGGGTGCCACCCCACTGCAGTAAGAGCACTGCGCCAAGCCACCTCCTCCTGGGGAAGGAGTGCGCCCAGAGTCTTGCCTGGTTATCACGGGAGGAAAGACTGTGGCTAGGGCGTCAGAGGGTGAGCGGTGCAGCACAAACAGAAATCAGCACAAGTGCCCAGCAGGAAGCTCCAGCAGGGGACGGAGCCGAGCTCCTGACACACCTGAGTGAGGGCTGCAGAGATCTGAGCCGCAGGGAGGGCAGGCCTCTAGTCCCATTCCTGGGAGCCTTCTCTCTCCTTCCCTTTGCACCTGCACGTGGATTCTGAGAACAGCGCCAGACTCACACCAGAGAATCTTCCTACACCCTGGGCTTCCTGTTCCCAAACCTCATTGTCTCCCATGGCCTCAAATTGGTTCCCCTTTCCTTCAGGTGGGGCCCTCGGCAAGCTTTTAAGAAGCTCTGGCCTAGTGTCCAACCGGAGGACAGAGAACACAGTAGGGACCCACCCAGTGTGTGAGGACAGGCCCAGAGTCCAGGCCAGCAAGAGGCCACAACTGAGCTGCCAGGGCTGGGGCTGCCTCCCTGAGAGGCGCTCTTCTCAGGCCAGCACTTCTCAGGCCAGCACGGAGGGGCTGGGCTTATGGAAGAGGCCAGCAGGGAGGCAGGCCCAGGCTCAGGTCTGACGCCAGGGATGGGTCCTGTGGGAGGGGCGGGTCCCCTGGACTCTGAATGCGAGCAACCCAAGGCCACCATTCTCCCTGCTCCCCACACCCTCCTCTCTCCTCCTTCAAGACATCCCTCCCGGGAGCCACATCTGGCCCACGGGCTCCCTTGCCCCTCTCCGCAGGAAGCTGGCCTGGCTGGAGTGATGTCATGCTTCGACCCTCCCCAGGCCTCTTCACCCAGACAAACAGTTGTGAACTTTTCCAGATGCTCCTGTGAGCAGAGGGCTTGCTCCCAATGAAGGAAGCAGCTAGGCCCAAGCCACCACCAGTCCTGGATCCTCCCACATGGCCACTTTGGTGAGTGGGGAGTCCAGCATGAACGGGAGCCTCTGAGCCCCTCCAGACGGAGAGACAGGGCCAAGACACTGGGCTGAAGGGCGCAGACCATGTACTGGAGTACAGCGGAGATCCAGGCAGCGGCGAGCTGGCCTTCATGTCCACACCAGGGGGTCCTGGCTGCGTGGTCGCCAGGCCCCTCACTGGCACCCAGGACTGGTGTCTGGAAGAAGGAAGGGCTCAGTGCATGTGCACTTGAGTCCAGACAACCACCAGACACCTCCGGGGGCCTTTCTTGATTGAGCTTCTGATCCCGACTCTGTGGCGAAGGTTGCTGCCCACCAGGCAGATTCTGGGAGACTCTGGAATAGTGCCATCCACCCCTGGCCAAACCCCCAGGACTGCATTTCACTTAATTCAAAATGGGAGGAAAGGTTATATTCTGTGCTTACTTCTCATCCCACCCACAGGCACGGGGACACCCTCTTTGAGCTCAACGAGCCTATGGGCACCAGGAAGGCAGGAGGCCAAGTAGAGGTCACATGGCCACGCAGCCACATAATGCAGGATTCTTGGGAGCAGCTCAGAAGGAGCTGCTCTTGTTGGCACGGAATTCTGACCGGCGTGGTGACCTGATGCCCTAGCTCGAGTGGACATTAGGCAGACGCTCTTAGAAGCAAGCAGCAAAGAGAGCAACAACTTTTAAACTAAGAAACAGAAGTTAATGAAAAACAGGCAGGGCTTGAGGCCACACTATCTGGGCTCATCTGTGCAAGGAAGGCCTGGCATGTAGTTGGCATACTGGCATGGCAGCTCCCGCCTATCGCTGTCATCAGGCAGCCACGTCATGAAGGTCAGAGTCCTGCTCTGGGTACACTCAGGGGCAGAGGCAGAGGAGATTCATTTTTTAAAGATTTCCACCCACAGTGAGTAAACTGGAAGTCCTGTTAAGTCTTCAGCGGGACCCTCAGACCAGCAAGCTCCAGAGCTGTTTCCCACCGAGGGTTTCTAAGGCCTCCTCGTTTCCAGTCCTGCCTGCCAGCCCCATTCAGCCCCTTTCTAACACCACCCGCAGGGGCTCCTTGGAGGGGAGTCCGAAACACCAGATTGGCTCTGGGATTCTGAACCACAGATCCAGTTCTGGAGAGGAGCATTCTGGCCTCTGCTGGGTCCGCCTGTGGACCCAGAGTATGTGCTGTATCTGCGAGGGGGCTGGGACATGCCTTCTGCTCCTGAGCCCTCACCTGAATACCTGAACAGAGAGAAAGTCCCCATCTCCTCACCCGGAAAATGCTGACAACTCAGAGGTCAGCTTGTGTGAGGCTCCTCCCTCTGCTCTCAGAGACCTGGAGACACCGTCTGCACATGTCACAGACGCTGCTTCCCTGGAGCCACTGGCCTCGTGGGTGCCTCACATTGTCAGTTCACTGAGTGCCCAGCTGCCGCCCTCCTGGTTGGCTTAGCACTGCTCTGAGGCAGCATCGGCCCTGGACAGTGGCGATGGGCCCACCTCTCCAGCAGAGCTGTCTTGTCAAAGGTACGTTTTCAGAGGAAATGTACTGAATTACGGAGTGTCCACAGACGATCAGGAGACTTCTACCAGTCCTGTGGCTGAGGGCCACGTGTTGTCCCTCTAGACCAGTGGCCGGCAAACCACACACTTGACTGAAGTCCGTAAAATAAAACAGAACACAAACCAGTGACCTCCTCTCTGGTCCTACACAGAAAATGTTAGCTGATCCCTGATCTGGATTTGAAGAATTTGGGGGAGAACAAACAACCTTCTTCCACATTCATTTCACCAATCTAGGTGTTCTTATTTTCCCCAGCAAAGGTCATGGGAGCGTGGTAGACCCTTCCTTCCCTTGCCAGGCACTTACAGAGACCCTGGCCCCCAGGAGGGCGGCCTCTAGACAGGTGTGTTACTGAAAGGAGCAGATTCACTCACTGACAGATCAAAATGGGTTAGAATGAATGATCAGAGTTACAGGAAAGCTACTTTCCTACAATAAGAAGAGAAGTTTACAATAATGGGTAATTTTTCAAAGTGGACTGAGCAGCCATCAGACAGGGGGCCATCGCCCCTCTGGGTCCCTTCTGAGACTGCGGGCCTGTGACAGGGCCACAGAGGACCACAAGGCCTTCGCCTCTGGCCCAGCTGAGGCTATTTGTGAACCACCATCTAGGTCTGAGCACCCTGCGCATGCAGTGGCCTTAGTGCTCCACAGTAGACTGGACCCCACATCCTGGGCCCGCTGCATCTCCTAGCGGCCCTTGCCTCCAGTCCCGAGCTGCCCCTGGCCTGAGGTCACAGGACAGGGCCCCTGTACACAGAGCCCAGCACTCCATGTGCCCAGGGCAGCACCAACACAGGCAGTGCTATTTCACCACAGGTCTGTGAGCTCGATCACAGTGCAGGCAGAGGAGAGACCAGGGAATGGCTGTTATCGTCCACACTGGAGGGTTCTCCTAGTCAGGTCTTTTCCACCCAAGTGTACCACTGTTCCCCGGCGCTGGTCCTCATTCTGCACTTCCGGGCTCTGGGACTTCGGCCATGGTCTCAGCCATGCAGACCCTCCACTGTACATGCTCACACTTGGTCTTGCTGCCTTCCCTGGCCAAGCTCTGTGCAGAGCTCACAGACTCACGAAGACTTTCCTAACGAGGCAGAGGCTGAGAGTCACCATTCCAAGAAGGAATCAGTTCCTCAGGCTTGTTTTTCCCCAAGTCAGGAAGGAGCAGACTTCCCCGTAAGCCAAAGGCCTTTTCCTTTGCAATGAAGGGAAGTGATTCATAGCTTGGCGGCTCCGAGTGCAGGTCCTGGGACGTGCATCCCTCTCTATCTGCATTCTCCCAAGACACAAGTCTCCCTCCCTAGCAACACCGAGCTACAGTGAGTGGAGAACATGTTGTATTTCCTCACAGAGGGGAGGGACAGTCTCACTGGAGAAATCACAGCCCAGAAAAGCAGAGATTCTGCCATGGTGCCTGAGATTTTCTTGTAGAGGGTGACTTTGTTGTTTCCCCAAGTTTGTCCATTTTGGTTCCATCATTGGAGTTCATGAGCTGGGTGGCCACCCCTGGCCATGACCAGCCCCCTGGCCTGGGTCCCAGGTGGGGGCTCAGGAAGGTTCTGTCTGAGTCTATCTGCTGCTGTTGGCTCTTCCCCTGAGCTGGAGACAGATTCAGGGGAAGAGAAAAGAAGTGAGGAGGGGCCCTGGAGGTGGAGCTGGACCAGGCTTATCAGTCTTAGGGGCACATTTGCTAGGTTGTGGCTGGGCAGGTCCTGGGGGGGCTGCATTAGTCAGAGCAGGGATTCAAAGGGCGGAGTGCTCTCTCCTTGGAAAATATCTGATAAAATTCTTTTCCTTTTCTTTTTTCCCCTCTTACAGGCAGCCTCAGACAGGATATGGGTGTGGGGTCAGCAGGCACGAAGAACCCAAAGGAAGACGAGGAATGTGAAGAGGCGGGGGCAGGGGTGGAAGGACGGGCCCAGAGGGCTTGGGGCATAAGGATGTCCTTGCTGACAAACGGGGTCCCTGACAGCTGCCTCTGGGTGTCAGTGGCCCCTCTGAGCCTGGTCTGCTTTTAGCTGGCTGCCATATGCACCCCTGGCAAATCCTAACGGACTGGAGAAAACCTAGAACAAAGCTCTTTGTGGGTGTGTGGTGAGAACAGCACAGGCCCCTTCTGCCATGGATTGCCGTGACAGCCCAGGGTTTCCATGACGGTCCTGGTAGCAGATCAAGGTGCTTGTGTGGCCAATGCTCATTCCACGCAAGCAGCGGTGTCCCAGGGCAAGAGAAGATGCTGGTAGCCACACCAACAGCCTAGAGAACTCTCAAGAGGCATAAGGACAAATGGGCAAGTCCTCCCAGGGCTGCTAGCCCACCCACCCTCTCCACAATGGGCCTCAGAACTCAGCATATCTTCCCAAGGTTGTGCAGAGGCTGAGCGCCCCCCAGCTGCAGGCCAAGGCCAGGTCACCACAGCTAGGCAGTCAAAGGGGGGCTGTGCTCAGGTCTCCTAGTCCTCAGGGTGCTGTCCGGCTCCAGGGGAGCCCCGTTTAATGCAGCACGTCAACCTCAGCTTGGTCCTCCAAACAGCTGGAGCTTGCCCAGCCTCTCCACTGTGTGGACCCAGGTAGCAGAGTGCGGGGTACAAAGGCATGGTCACTCTGCTTGTCCTGAAGATGGCACAGGGAACTGGGAGCACTGAGAGCTGGAAGGAGCACCTTGAGCACAAGTGAAGGCAACTCAAATGAGCCTTTCTGAGAGCCGAGCCTAGGTGGAGAGAGCCATCCTCAACAAAAGCTTCAAGAATGCATTTTCTCTGGGGGCCACTTAGGTTTTTACCAAAGTGCAAGCAAGAGCTAAGAGCTGTATGAGGCGCTTCCTGATGGAGCCACTAGCTTTAGAGCTTGGAGGCGGAGGTGGAGAGAAGCCTCAACTACAGGGAGAGAGGGAGAGAGGTGCAGAGCCACAAGCCCTGAGCTCTGAGGAGCCCGTGGGAGTGGGAATAGGGAAGCAAAGGGAGCTTTCTGATCTTAAAGCCATGGGTTTTACATGGACTATTTGTTCCAAACTCTCTGGGCCACCTAAGGCAGTGCCTCCTAGGCCTCCTCCCAGGCTGGCTTCGGTTCTTCCTTAAAATATGCAGTTGGGGCACCCCCACTTGGGATCTGGTTGGGAGCCTGCCCCCCTTATAGTCCCACAGGCCAGACTTTCTGGATCAGCCACCAGGCAGGACGCAGGACGCAGGACGCCCTGCTTCTTCCTCTCAGCACCCCTAACTTCTCAACTCTACAACCGGTGCAGTGCTGGTACCCTGGAGACTCTGGCAGCCACCCCCAATGCTTGACTGAGACAATGCGCACTGACGACCCCCCAACCTCCACCACCCGCAAAGCTCAGAGGTCGCACCTGCCAGTTCCCTACCCTCGGCCCTCACTCCTCCCCTCCAGTCCCAGGGGAGGCGTGCATCTGCGGACCTAGTTCAAAGAACGCAGGTCTCACCCAGCCCGGAGCCGCGTGCGCTGGCTGGGGTTGCGGTGGGCAGGGGTCCCTTCCCCGCGGGCGTCGCCCCACGCCGGCCCCTACTCACGCAGCAGAGCCAGTAGGCAGAGCGCCGTCCAGCCCCGCAGCACCCCGCGCCCCACGCAAGCGCCCCTGCGCTCGGACATCCTTGCGACTCCGGTGCGCGCCCCGACTCGGCAGCCCGGCGCGCGGCCCCGCCCTCCGCCCGAGGGGTGGGCTATCGGCTGTCCCCTCCCCCGCCCTGATGTCCGCCGGCCTCCGCCTGGACTGTGCGAGCGCGAGCCCCCTCCCCGTTCCTTCTCGGGGCGCGCCCGGCTGGAGTGCCGCCGTCGGGCCAAAGGAGGAGGCGGCGCAGCGCCCAGGCCAGTCGCTCTAGAGACCGGAGACCATGTGACAGCCTCCAGCCGGCCTGCTCCTCACCAAGTGCCCGCGGAGGGCCGCTGGAAGGCCGCTGGAAGGCCGCTCTGGCTCCTGCTTTCCTGTCAGTTTGCGGGCTGAGAGACCCTGCAGACGGTCGGCTGTGAGTCCAGAGCCACTGGGCAGCGCTGACTCAACAGGTGAAGCTTGCACGTCCCAACAGATTGAGCAGGACACACACGCAAGATCACGGACACACACACTTCCTTGCAGGATCTGACTATTAACCTGAGGGGTTCTCTATGAGGGTCCATATTTTCCCAAGTAGTGACCACCAGTGCCGCTGGCCTCATAAAGCCGGAGGAGCCCCATCCCAGCTGTGCCCTGGGCACTCTCTCCCTGGGTTTGAGACAGGTGTCTGTCTTGTTCTCCAGCTACAAAACAGGTGCCCATTACAGAGAGCAGGACGCCACCTGGGTGGGAGATCCTTCAAGGTGACCCCTTCCCCTGACTACAGAGGGTTTCCCCTTCCCTGTGCCCTCACTTCTGTCACACAGGACCAAGGTGGCTGATTCGGGCTCTCTGTCCATGGGCCACCCCTGTCCCTATGCCTGTCACGGCAGTTCCCGGTGGTCCTGATGGGCACTCTGAGACCGGCTCATGTGGGTGTTCCTGCCTCCGTGCTCACTCGAAGGTGCTTATCAGGCCCCTGCCCAGTGCAGGGATGTGGATGAGAATTTCTCTGTAGGTGAACCGTCCGAGAATTGAGCTGCGCTTTCAGTGACCACAAGTGCGTCTTTTTATGTCACAGCTTCCCACACACATCCTCTGTACCTTCCTTCCCAAGTGACTGATTTCCTCTCTGCTGTGTAAGTGGTATCTTCCTTTTCTTCCTCATAGTGACTTTGGTGTCCGGTGTATGAAAATACAGATCATTGCTTCATAGTACTCTTCTGTTAAATTACCTTGTTACATCTATTATGTCTAAGTATCTGCAGTTACAAAGAGTTCTAGGATTCTTTTGGGTTTGTATATAAATGATCCTCTCAACCATGAATGGTGATGCTTTCTCAATCCTCCTCCCTGATTTGTTTTTAAGCTTAGCACATAGGTGAGACTAGCCCACTGGAGGAAGTGTGGGTGGCCTTCTACAGTCCGTCTCAACCAGGCTGTCAGGGCAAGCTTCTGACGCTTCTCCACTTGAGACTGTAGTTGCTTAATTTTCATAAGTGCTTTGTACCAGGCTAACAAAATGCACTCATTACTAATTTTCTAAAAAAAAAAAAAAAGTCTTTCTTTACTAATAACATGATTTTAAAAGTCATATCCATATAAACTGAAGTGATGTATGTTTTTCTCTTATATAGGGTGTGGTGAATTGCACTGGTAGATTTTCTGACATTAAGACCAATCTGTCCAGGTTTATTATCATTTGCACTTCACAGAGTTAAATTTGCCAGAACAACCTCCGTGTGAGTCTTCTTCATCTGTTCACAACTGAAGTGCATGTGCCCTCCTGTCACCATGGGTCCTTCTCTGGTTTGGTCCTGGTATATAGAGTCTGAAAAAAAATAAGGGGACAGTTACTTTCTTCCTTACTCAGAAAGTTCTTAAAATTGGCTCTGACCCCTCCTTCAAGGTGTGATGACCTTGCCTGTGAAAATCATTTGAGCCTGGTGGCTAGGTGGGATTATTAGAAATACCTTTTTTTCCCATTTCTGTAACTCATAAGTGCTCTTGTCTTTAGCAATCTCCTCTCCAGTACCTTTTGTTATTTTCCTAGGAACTTAGGTTCCCAGCCAGGTTTCCAGTTGCTGAAGGAGTTCCCACGTCTCGCGCACCTGTGCTTTCTCTGGAGGTACCCTCTGCACCCACTGCCTCCCTGTTTGTGAATAATTGTGTCTTCATTTGCCACAGTGTTGAGATCACAAACATTTTCAGGATATGTGCAGTTGCACACGTGAATAACCATGCAGTCAATACGCACATGTAACACGATCAGGGGCCGGTGCGGTTCTTGGGGGACAGTGTCTTGCCCTCAAGCAAGACGTTTCAGTAGTTCTGAGCAGCCCCCTCCCAGGAAGCAGTAACGGCACAAGCAGTGATGTCCGGAAAGAGGCTCCTACCCCCGCTGCGTGGCCCAGGTGGAGAATGAAGGCCTGCGCTGTGGCCGCAAGCTGGGGGCTGGTTTCCCTTGGCAGGAAGGTGAGGCTGGAAAGGAAACATCTGCCCACTCCCGACCGGCTATTGAGAGACTGTCGTCTTATCGCACCAACTATAAGATGGGCCCTTGGCCTGGGAGAGGCCAGTGCCTGAGTGGTCCCTTGGTCCCCTGCCGTTTCCTGTGCTGGGCCCGTGAACTGGCAAGGCCACCAGGGAGTGAGAGTGGGGACAGCTCGAGGACAACCCACATCCTGGGGCTTTTCAGGCCCCTCTTGGTTTAGCTTCTTCATCCAAGACGGCCCCACCCTGTGGGCTCTAATTGCAGATACTCCAGAGGCTATGAGGCCTCACACCACAGATTTCTGAATGTCAGGGACATCCCTGGCAGTTCCAGCCAGGGCTCTCTGAGCAGAGATGCTGTCTTTTCTTCCAGGGCAGCAGGAAGTTCCCGCTCCTCCAATCATGCCATCCTGTATCCTGACTGGCAGGGGCGAGTGCCCTCAGCACTTCAGGGACACAGTCTTGACTCACAGACACATTCCCCACCACTCTGAGCACATGAGGCAAGGCCAGCCACCTGCCTGGGCTCAGGACGGGCTGTTCACAAGAGTCAAGACTGTGGTATGTTTGCCCAGACTTCACACTGCACTGAGTCCAGCAGCACTGCTCCCGCAGACTTTGGGGATATACCGGCTCCTATGGTGGAGATGGGGAACAAAGAGGAGGCAGAGCAATGGGTATGTGCCCAGGGCTCCCTGCCTTGTCTTAGAAAGCAGCTCAGTGGAGTTCTGTGTTTTCTCCTCTGTTTCTCTGCCTCCCACTCTGAACCCTCCCTCAGTCCCTTCTTGTTTTCAGACAAAGATTGGGCTAGGAAGAGAGGCTCTGCTTTCCAGATTGAGGGAACAGTTCCAGGAGCAAGGACACAGTAGGAGGTGACCTGTGCAGGGCCTCTCCTTCCAGCGCAGTGCCAGAGTCGCAGGATGAGCATCACTTGTGCCAACTTAAAGTCCCGAAAACCGTGCATCTGCATGCAGGGTGGCCTCCTGCATGAGCGAGGCATGAGGTATTCACCCAGCCAGATGCCCAGATGTGCCTGACTTGAGTTGTCTGGACTAGAGGCACTGCGCAGGAAGTGGGGGCAGCAGTGGACAGTAAGAGAAGGCTTCTGAGCTGGAATCTGGCAGCAGTGGGATCTCTGGGAACCCCAGGGCTCCAAATTTCCTGTGAAAATGCCAGGAGAGTTCGGGGGCCTCTGTAGGCAATGTCAGCACCCTGTCCTTCCTGGTACTGCTGTCTTCAGAGCCCAGGTGACCTCATGCTCGTTTCTCTACCCCGAACCGCAGTCCCTCCTGCACCCCTGCTCTTGCATGGAGGTCAGTGGGAGCCCAGGGTGACCTGGGGCCACTGGAAGGTCTGGGGGTGCTGGACAATACCCAGATCACGTCTGGGACAGATTCGTGTTCTCCTCAGTCCTCCACGCCTCCTCCCACTTCAGCTGAGCTGGGAGGGGTGGTGGCTACAAAGCCACAGCTGTGGCCCAGATGTTCTGCAGAGATGCCTCTCCAAGCTGGGAGCTGTGCAGGGTGGGCAGGGGCCTCTGGGGACGCCCAGTGGACAGACCGCTGTGTGCAGACGGGCGGGGTCGAGGGTGGCCAGCGCTCAGTTTTCTCTCCAGAACTGTGCCCAAAGCCCAAACAACGTACTGTGTGCCGCCGGGCTAGACGCACTGTGTGATCGCGCGTGTGTGTATGCAGCCGTGTGTGTGTGCGTGTCTTCACTTGTGAGCATGAGCGCTATTGTGTATACGACTGGGAATATGAATATGACTGAGTGTCCAAGTGTGAGCATGTATATAGCTGTGTGTGAGTGTGCACACGTGCATGACTATGAGTGTGTTTGTGTGTGACTGGGTGTGAGTGTGAACATGGGTGCAGTTGTGAATGTGAGCATGCAAGGGTGTGAGCATGGGCATGTGTATGCCTGTGTGGATATGTGCTGTGTGTCATGTGTATTACGGAGCGTGTGAGTGAGTGAGTGCCCTTGATGGTGAACTCAGTCCAGGAGTCTCTGTCCCCACTTCCCTGTCTTTCCTGGGGCTTTGGGGCGTCTGCTCTGGGCTCTGGGTTCCAGACATCCTGGTCTCCTTCTGCTCTTTCCACAGCAGCAGGTAACAGTCCTGACAATCACAGGTCCTGGGTCCCACTTCAAAGTAGCCCCACCCCCGGGTGCACCCCAGCCACTGCCCAGCTTCCCAAGCACCTTCCAAGCCCAGGTCTCTGCAAGCAGCCCCACCCTCATCCCTCTGCAATAAAGCTTGACTCCCTCAGGCCAAACCACACCTCAGTGACTGACTTGCTCCCAGTGTCTGTGAGTGACTTGCTCCCAGTGTCTGTGAGCTGTCCCTGCCTGCAGTGACCAGAGCTTCTGGGGACGGAGGCTAAGGGCCTTGCTTTCCTGCATCTGCTCCCTCTGTGGCTGCTTTTAGTCTCAGACCTGAAAAACAAGTGCCTGGTGCTGGGAATGACGTGGGCTCACCTGACACGAGTGTGGTCACTTCACAAACAGGGCAAAGGAGCCCACCCCCAGGATCCTGCTCTGCACACACACCACGAGCACTGCTGTCGCCATCGTCTGGGATATGTGTGACTGCGCACACATGTCCCTATCATCCTGGGATGCATGAGAATGTCTCACTCTTAGCCCCTATCCTCTGATCGATACAAACCATCCACCTCTCCCACCATGACCCACAGACTCAGATCAGGGTCTAGTGAGGCCAGAAATTTCAGTGCCTGATGGCCAGACCCTCCCTCTCCGGGCGCATCCGATCGGCGCCATCAGGCTCCGTGAGACCCGGGTCCAGCCAGGCCACTGGGTCTACAAACCCACTCCCCTGAGCGGGAGGTGGGGCTGCAGCAGCCAAAGGATTTCGGGTGCTGGGCACATCATTCGACGCTGGGTCTGGAATGTGGGACAGCCAGGGAGGGAGGTGTGGGTGGCGATTCCTGCTTGTGTCCGGGCAGCCTGCAGCCCACGCCCACACCTGCTAAGAATAGTGTGCTCCTTCCTGCAGCCCAGTCCTGGCGAGGAAGGACAGGGTCTCACCGCTGGGCTGTCCCTTCCGGCCATTCTCTCCTCCGTGGTATCAAAGGGCTGCAATGTCGAGCTCATTCCTGACACTGCCTTAGAACAATAGTGGGTGACATCCTGGCCCCCAGAGGGCAGATGGGGGCTGCGGCCTTGACACTGAGTGTGGGGGGTGGGGACCGGTGCTGGAGGGCTGGAGAGAGGGGTGTGCAGGGGTGAATGAGAGAGAAGCATATGGTAGGGGTGAAGTGGAGGGGGGCATGTAGGGGTGAGTGAGGTGGAGAGAGGAGTATGCAGGAGTGGGTGAGGGTGGAAACAGGGGCATGCAGAAGTGGGTGAGGTGGAAAGAGGGGTAAGCAGGAGTGGGTGAGGTGGGTGTTCCTTCCAAAGGGTTGTCCCATGACCTCCCTGCATAGACGCCCATCCCTCTTGGGCCCTCTAATCCGAGGCTCTTGGAGAACCTTCTGGGCGCCAGCTCAGAGCATTGACCTGGCTCTGCTGCCTGGACTTGTACCATCATCAGTGGAAGGGAGGTCCTGACAGTGGCGACTGTTTGAAGCCCCGTGCACTGAGCTGCCTGGGAGACCCTGAATTTCCAAAAGTCCCAGCAGTCACGGGGCTGCTGCTCCGAGGAGCTGGGCTGAGGCCAGAGGTGACGATGTTCGACGTTAGGAGTTTGGTTCACTCTTCTCCGGACGCCCATCCTTCTCAGCAAAGCTGGAAGACTTCTGCCCTCACCTGTGTGCTCAGGCCTGCCTTTCTGGACCTCAGATTTGATTCTTTCCAGAACGCCTCAACCTGTTCTGTTTCTCCTCTTTTCTTTCATGCTTTCTGCCTTTTTGAATCTAGGGGCCACATTTTAGATCATTTCCTCATTTCTGTTTTGCCTTTCAACTATTTCCACTGGTTCTTTCCTCAGCTGCATCTTATTCTAATCCATATAAATACAGATTTAAACATTAAAACAGATTTACACATTATAAATGTTTCATATGTTTTCATGTAAAATACCTATAGAGTTATGGGATTGCTTTTAAAGATCTTTCAGGGTCCTAATTACTTCTAGTTATATTTGATGTTACCCTGCCCTGTCTGACTTTTTCTTTGTGTAGGATTGTTTTGTGGTTTACGGAAGTTTTAAATTGTCACGTAATTTAAACTCAGTCCTTTCCTTCGTGGTTAGCCCTTTTTGTCTTGTAGCCAAAGTTTCACTTTTCACACTGAGTGGAGAATCCAGCTGGACTCAAGGCTGGTGTCACAGTGGAGTCCGTCACTGTCCTTTCCCTGTGGCCTGGTGCGCCAGCAGACTTCAGCAGGCTTCTGTGTCAGCACATGCACCCCGAGGAGCAGCGTCACCGTGGGCACCAGGGCTGGTCTCCTTTCACCAGAGACCAGGGTTGTCCCTCCTGCAAGGCCCTCGGGGAAGGACTGCGTGCCAGCGCCTGTCTCTGCTCCTGGTCTTTAAGGACACACGTCTCACACTCTGGCAGAAAGCACAGCTCACTCTGAGGTTCCCCAGTGAGATTGAAACACCCCCCAGTTCAGCTGCTGCTGGGGGTCTGGGAATATGTGTTCCTAGTGAATAGGGGGCAGTGTAGAGGGGCTCAGAGCAGATTCGGGGGGAAGGGTGGCAGCCACAGTGAAGACTGCAGTGCCAGCCTTCCCCAGGTCCCCAGTCGGAGCCAGGATCAGGCAAGTGGGTGAGATGGTAAGAGGGCAGTAGAGTCCTGTCAGTCCGTGAGCTAGTGTTGCCAGGGACATGCCCAGAACATGGTGATCAGTGACACCCTATACAGTCCAGGGCTGGGTCCAGGGTCCTGCGGGCTCTGGCTGGAGGTGCCCTGCCCTGCCCAGTGCGCCAGGCTCTTCCCATCCTGGTGCTGGAGGGGCTGGCAGCAGGAGCTGTGTGCTCAGAGAAGGGTCTGCCCACAAGCACAAGCTCACTGAGCCCACAGGCTATGGGCCACGGCAATGAGAGGACACTCCATGTCATGACTGAAGGTATCAGTGAATGCTGGGGGCCATGCTGGAACTTCACCAGCCATCTGGGGAAAGAGGGTGTCCAGTGAGGTGCTGGCGGGGCTGTGACATAGTCAGACATAGTCACAGTGACCACAAAGCAAACACACAGTCCTGGTTCTGGAAGAGGGAGGCTGCTGTGTCCCCTGGGCCAGTCCCTGGAATGCATTCACCTGGAGGGCATGGAGCCCTATGGATGTGTGGGGTCTCACCTGCGGAGAGTCAAGGTGTGTTGTCCTGCCCTGTCTGACCTCTCAGCTCTGGGTTTGCTCTTTGTTTGCATTCTGGTTTCCTTCCATAATTTCTCAGGCACTGAACTCATTGCTTTCCTTAGTCCTCATTTTCTAATATAAACATTTAAATCTAAATTTCCCGCTAATATCATCTTTTCTCTTTACACATATTTTGATATACTTTAGTAGCATTCAAGCCTCTCTTTCACTTTCTATCTTGATTTCTTTTTGATCCATGAGTTTTTTAGAAGCATGTTTTTAAGCTTTCACACGTATTAGTTTTGCTACGTTACTTGAAAAAATGAATTCCACATGAGATGGGCTTCTCCGTGCTATGCCTGCTGAGTTAGGGAGGGAGTTCTTCACCGCATGTTGATTTCTCTGATGAGCTCTATGCTTTTACCCCAGTGTCATTCAGGACTGGCTGCTGCTGTCCAGAAATCCAGAGTCATTCCAACTCCTGATCTGGGTGTGACAGTGCTCTGACTGGAAGCGTGTTGATACCTCCTGTCCGTGAGGCCTGTGTGTGGGCTCACGTCGTGTGTAGTGTCGGGCGCTCTGGAAACACAGCTCTGCCCACACGGAGAAATGATTTTGAATGATTACGTCATTTGAACATTCTGAACAAGTGTTCTGGCATTTTTTATCTTTTTAATAATTTTCCTCTCATGTTTCTATTCTATGTGAGCTGATCTTCCACTTTTTTTATTAGCTCTTAAATTTCTAAGAAAACGTTTTCTATTTCTAGAGAACTTTACATTCTTTTCTAAATAAATCGTTGTTGGTTTTTTTTCCCCCTCTTTGATGTCCAGTGTTTTATGGACAGAATAGAATATCCCTTGGAATACTGGTCATTGTTCTTTTTAAAAAAGTTTTCCTCCTGCATAGTCTGCATTTCCTCTAAGCTGCTTTTCCCACATTCTGCTCAGTGTGTCTCCCCACACAGCGTTCCTGGATATGCAATGCCCCCGGTATCTGCCCTGTGTTGGAGTGGGGCCCCAGCTAGCTGCTTGGATGCCCTCAGTGAGGGTTTGGCTCCTTAGCTGTGGGCTGTGTCTTTAGGAGCCCCCGACATCACAGTCCTGACCTTGCTTGAAGCCCTGGAGGATTTCTGTGGTTTGCCAGGAGAATTTGGTTCTGGTTCCCTGGACCTGGGGCCAGGAGGCAGGAGCCCTAGCCTTCAGCTACCCAGCATTCCAGTTGTGAGCTTTTGGGGGCCTTGCAGCAAAACCTCTGTGTCCCTCAGCCCCTGCTGCTGGCTCAGGTTTCATCACTTCAGGGTCCTCTGAGTCAGTTACTTCTGGTTGGTGTCAGCAAGCTCCCGCAGTTCCCATTTGTGATTTCCCCTTCCATTCTTTGTTCTTGTGGCTGAGTCACTATGATCTCTGGGCTCTGATTTTAGTGGGGCTCCAGAGGGCCGCAGTGAATGGAGCGCTTACCAATAAAAGTCTCCCAGCCCTTCACCAGGGGTACTCCCCAGGGCTCAGTTCCAGACTCAGGGAGCTGTCTCCCCCATAGCAGAAACCCTTGGTTGCTCGGATAGGTTCCTGATGTAGCTTCTTTCCCTAGGCATTTTTTTTTTACTTTCTGGTGAGCTCAGCTTTGCATTTAAATGGCAACTATTATACTTTAATCTCTTGCTCAGGACACTTCAGGAGCCTCTGCACTCAAGGCTGGGCTGGTGCTCAGTCCCCAGCAAACTTCTGCTGGGTGGGGGGCCCTGCAGGTGCTGGCTCCTTAGTGAGAGCCAGGTCCAGAGGCCACAAAGTCACCTAGGAAGAGGCGGGAAGCACGGCTGCTGTGATGGGGACAACCTGGGCAGCATGTCCCATGCTTTCCACACTTTTCGGGGTGGGGTGGGGTGAGGTAGGCGGAGAATTAATAAAGGCCTTAGATGTTTTGATTTTTTTAAAAATGCTAATTTACGATTCCAACAGCTTTCAACATCACAGACCTGCCTTGAAGTTTTTTCTGAAACATGATCTGGAGTCATGTGCTTGGCAAATGTCTGTAAGGATCACAGGAGTGCGGGTCCTTCCGAGATGGGGGCTGTCGCTGGTGTATCTGCTCCTTACAGCCGCGGGGCCACGGCCCTCAGACTTCGGCACCCTGTGTGCGCAAATCCGGTTTATTCCTGAAAACAGGATATTGGAATTTGAAATAGTTTGTGCCCTTGTTTCATTATTTTAAGTGAGAAAATTTTTTTTTAAGATTCTTCAAACCCCAGCTAGTCCCCCATAAGTCACAAAAACACTCTTATCTACGGATCCTGCTGGATTTCTGAAGTACATGAGGATTTAAAACCTCAGGTACAATGAAAGGGTCCCAAGTCACCACCCTGTGGCCACACCCGATGCGGTCAGCTGTCCCTCTCAGAGCGCTCTGTCTGCTCAGCCCTCTTCTCGGAGTGGGTGTCCGAGCCTCTCAACAAGCTCTTCTTCTGCAGACTGTGCCCCTCCCACGGAGGTGGCTCCACGCAACAGCGTGAGGAGGAGACAGGGCGACAGGAAGGCTGGGGAGTGGATGTCCCGGGGGCTGGCCCCAGCCTGCAGGTGACTGTGTCTGGGAGAGACCCCACGGCAGTGCCCGTCGGGGGTGCGGGGCCTGAAAGGGTGCCCAGTCACTTCCGGGACAATTTGGAGAGAATTCAGGTAGCAAACCCATGTCTGCATTGTGTCCTGCGCACAACTGTCTTTTCTGAAAACAACAAGAGAAGGGATTTTATAACTATCCAAATAAATACAGAAAACAAAAAAATAAAACCACCTGTATTTGTTTAGCTCCTTAAGGTTTTCATTTCTTCTGATTAGCAACACATCTCTTTGTGGAAATGACCTCATTTGTGCTTGAATCCAAGAAAGGGTGTGGGTGCCGGATGGACAGAGGCTGAGTGTGAGTCCCTCCCAGAAACAGGCCCCTGCTCCCTCATGTCTGGATTCTGTTGGCTGCCCCCAGGTAATGGTGTCTCCTCTGCACTCACCCCACCTCCCCAAACCAGCAAAGCCTGCCCTCACCCGTGACCCCAATGCCAAAGCAGCAAAGACTGATTATTGTGCCAAGCTTCCCCCAAAATGTTGACTGTTAAAATAAATGCCTGGAGAGTTAGATCATGACTATTCACTAATCATTGTGGTCACAATTCTCGAGTATGGTAAAGAAAATGGAAATAAGTACAGCTCCCTAGGGCAGAGAAAGTGGCCCCTCGTCTGCCTGGCTGCCAGCCTGATGCTTCCTCACAGACACACAGATGTGCTTTACCCGGCAGCTCCCGGCTGCCACTCAGTGTCCCCTCTGCTGTCAGCTCCACTCCCTGGAAAAGCTCCTGGGCTGCTGGACTCTGCCAGAACCCTGACCTGGACCCCCAGAGTGACTGTCCTCTAGCTTTTCTTTCTAGTCAGCAGTGGAGATGGCAGGGGACCAGGGAGAGAGCACCAGCCACTTGGGTGATGGACAACCTTCTCAGAACCATGTTACGGAGTAAAGGTGAACAGGTGAGTTATTTTAACACTGTACTTTATATAGTACACGCCCCAAATATTATCTTTCAACTGCAATATAAGAAGATGATGAGAGAACCTAGGATCTTGTGGACTGACAAGGCTACTGACACAATCCACAAAATTCAGATATTCGACTTCCTCTGTGAGGAATAGTTAGGCTGACCAAGTTTCTGTGAGATAAAAATGGGGCATTGAGATGGCAAAAACAGGATGGGGTTATGCCTTGGCAGCAAAAGGGAGGGTATGAAACAGAGCAATCCGAGCAGGAGCAGAGCAGTCAGGCCAGCAACAACTAAGTATTATGTGATGTTAGTGATCACATAGCAACGACATGTGGTCCAAAGGGACTTCATACAAATGGCTAGGGCTGGTGCAAGGAATTTTGGCGCCTTCCGTGAAAACCAAATTTGGTGCCCCTATAAAGCCTGCTCATGTCCTGCCTAAAACACATGTTGCTTTAACCATCCCGGTGTCAGAAATGCCCTATAACCCCCGTTGTCCCAGAGATAACTCCCACGGTGCCAGAGACAACCCCAGAGTGCTTACCTGTGGCTCCACCATGCTGTGGTGTCTCCCTCTGAGGTGCGCATGGGGTGGGAGCATGGGGAGAATCCTCTTCTGACGGCTCCTATTTCCTCACGGGGTGGGACAGCATACTGTCTGTCTTTAGCATGGGCAAAAGGGGAAGCTGATTTTGGTTCCCTCAACAGACTGGGCTCGGGCCAACTGCTCCTTTGGTGCCATGTTTAAAGACAGCCCTAGTTTGTTAAAAACGGGACAAAAATGGACGTTTACATTAAATGATGGGATAATTGGAAAAATATGAAGAAAACAAAACAAAACAGTACGGTCCCTTTTAAAATGGTCTGTATGGTCAGCCTAGGAAGCACACGAGTTGATGAAATTTGCAGTTGGAAATCCTTTCACACACTCTCCAAGGTTCCAAACATACTTAACCGAAAATCATTCTCCTTTAACTTTTCATCCACATCACAAAGCTGGTTCCTCTTAAAAAAAAAAAAAGAAAAATTACTCTGATTGTAAGGCAAATATATCAGTTTCACACCGAAGTCTGCCTAATTTGCTCTTTCATTAACTCTTGTGGGAACTCAGTACTGTTAACAGTCAAAATGGCCTGAGAGATTAGAAAGGAACTCTGTGTCTGCAATGGGCTTTTCACACGTTTCTTGTGTATTCTGCAGCTGGTTCATATGACGTGGTCAATGCCATGAAATCTGCATGCCGACTCAGGTAGGAAACTGTAAAATGATTGTCGCTGAGAATACTATGAAAAGGTATGATTCCAACCAAAATCTCCCAGGTAAGCTTTCCTTTCCTCAGACCTTCGAATTTCACTTGTTCATGTGCAGTGTGATAGGGAGGAGAAAAGGTAATGCACACGTGGTCTTTGATTATTGACTATTTGGCAAATGTTCCTTAAAAAAAAATCTTGAATTGGAGTTAGCAAAACAGTGAATCTTCGCAAAACTTTTCCATGACTCAATCCAAAGAGTGTTGGCAAAGAAGTCACGAGGCCATTCCATTCAGTCTTCTGTTTCTTTCAACAGTTCCACCCAGTCGTAACGATTTTTCCATGTCGTTTATTCACATGTATATACTGAGTAATTTCAAGAACTATATCCAGGATGGATTTCAAGGAGTCTGCTTCTGAAAGTGAGGCATAAATATTTGTAAGATGTATCACACAGTGAAAGAAAAATGTAAAGGAAATGTCAGTTCTTTTTTAAAAAATTCCAGTTGATCTGGGATTTTGACTTTAACGTAGCTGGAAAGTTATTTGTTGTGTTAGAAACTAACTTTTTAATATCTAGCCAAAATTCTTCTTTGACACATATAAAATATTGAAAAATGCCTGTGCCATGAGCGTGCTATTTTTGAGCACGGATGCTCTCTGTTTCCTTGTCAGTTAAGAAGCCTGTGGAGACGCAGGCACCCGGGGGCTGAGGACTGTTCCTCCCTGCCTTGTGATGCAGCTACAGCTAAAAAACTAGCAGTTTTCTGTGTTTGCATTAATTGATCTTTGATATCGTTAAAAAAGTCTTTGATTTCGTAAGCAATTTTGGTGATTTAATTCAAGTTCTTACTTTTTTTCTGAAGTAGCATTTTCGTTGTCCTTGCCTCGTAGCTTTCTAACAATTTCTATAGCTGAAATAAGTTTATTTTACTATCTTTCCATCTAAAAATGTGTGTGTGAGAAAGAATCCAAACAATGTTCTTTCAGAGCAAAGTGACAAGCTCAGATCCTATTGAGAATCTTAGACCTGGGAGATAGCATGCGGACCTAGAGCTCCCCTGATGGGCGTCATAGGTCACAAGAAGCAGAGCCCCTCAAATGCACGGAAACAGAAAGCAGAGTGCTGGATGTTGGGGTCGGGAGGGGACCTGGGGTTGTGTGTGGTGTGAGACCCAGTTATCTGAGGTGAGGCATTCTGGGACTGTGGGTCCACACGCCGGGCAGAGGAGAGAGCTCCTGGGACGTGTCTGATGTTCAGCAGGGGACTAGGACACATGGGAATCGGTGTTTATCACCTGCTGTGGGGCTGGTCACAGGTGTACATCTGTCCACACCCATCGAACGGTATACATTAAATGTTTCTCTGTATTTTAATTGTACTTCATAAAGTTTTGAAAAGAAAAAGAAAATAGATTGTCAACAAAGGGGGAAAATACTTCTAAAATATAACTTTGATTTCAGGTAATTAATTTGATCAGTTCTTCTTATACATATATATAGATAGAGAGAGAGAGAGAGAGAGAGAGAGAGAGAGAGAGAGAATTTATCAAATTCTTGATATTTGCTAAAAGCTTCTTAATTGTGCACTTTATTACCTTAAAACATGTAGATAGTGATCAGCTTTATAATTTCCCCATATGGGCAAATGGCAGGTGCCTTCCTGTGATGTCACCCATACCTTCCCATCTTTCCTCCTGTCCCCAGCATCGCACTGCCCTGCACCTCTGGGCGGTGTCAGCCTCATGCCTTCATCTTGAAATTAAAACTTTGCCCATGCTTATTTTTTTAACTAGAGAAAGAGTTTAATTATGTTACAGTTCAAGTAAGATTCTTATTTAGCAGCCAGTCTTGCTGTTATGGGCGTGTCTGCAGCCTGATCAGACAAGCACATCATGAAGTCAAGCTGGCAAAGAGGAGCGGTTCAGACTGCAGTGCCTGACCTGCTGCTTGTGCCTGCTCTGCCTGGAGGATGGCAGGGTCCTGCCGAGTGACCGAGGAGTCACCAGAAAGACACTGCACATGGTAATGAGCGATTACAGGTGGAAACGCAATGGGGCAGCCAGCCAGCCTGTCTCAAGTGCTTTGGCGAGCAGGCATCTGCAGGTCCCCTGCAGCCCTGGCAGGTCCTGGCTGAGAGAGGCCCTCACTGCAGCGACCCTGAGTTCACTTCCTAAGGGGTATTTTCAGATACACTGATCAGCTATTCTAACACGAGTGAGTTGTCATTTGTGACGTCTCCTCTGGAGGTTATAATGAGAAAGCAATGCAAATAAAAAGACACACCCTCGGCTCCCAAAGAGCCATCTCCTATCTCCTTGACAGTCACAGGCCTATCTGCCCCGTCCCCGTGCATGGCGACTCCTGTCGTCACTCAGCACCACCGTGGCCTTGTGAGTCACATGCTGGATTGCTTTCCAAAGTCACCCGATTGCTGCTAATGGGAGTCCAGAGTCTGGTGCTGCAGGCAGAGGTCAGCAACTTCCAGGGCTGGGCTGGGCAAAGAGGGTGGCGGCAGGCACCCCCAGATGTCACCCCCAAAATGCCCCTGGAGAGCTTGCTTGCAACAGGAGGGCCTTACTGAGAACCCTGCCTAGTCTGTGTGCCCAGATCAGCTCTCCTGGCCAAGGTCTCCATCTGAGGAATGAATGATATTGGGAGCCTTTCTGACCTCAGCCCTGTCGTGGGTGCCCGTCTCACCTGACTGAGGACCGAGCTCGGGATTACTGAGAGCTCGCCATGTCCAAGTACCTTGATGGTCTCAAAACAACTGAGGGGGGACTGTTTGCTCTGCAATTTTGAGAAGATGGAGCTGAGGGAAGGAGACAGAAGAGCAGAGGTCAAGGGAGAGGCGGGGCTCACCATGAACTGCCCATGTCTCTGCACACATGCAGGAAGGGTGGCTCCAACGGCACCGTGAGGCCTCTGCACACAGATGTGTAGAAACCCCGTGTTAACGGACCACCTGCGGGTTCTCTCAGCAGAACTCCTACATATCTATAGCAACTGGCTCATCTTTGATTACAATACTTACTTCCTTGCTTTTGCCAATGGTCTTGCTAATTGCTGAATTGTATGAATGATTTGATTGTTTCCACTGAAGGCTGAGCATCTCACTGCCTTCTACGTAGAAAGTACGCAAGACTGAAACAGGGTGACGTTAAGGACTAGCAGCCAGTCCTCAGGAGCATGGCCAAGGGTGCAAGGACAGGATACCAGAGACACCTGTGTGGAGAACTGGTCCTCTACTCTGACAGTAACTGGGGCGAAAGCAAAGCTGAACACGGAGTTATGTTTCCTTCCTGACAAGAAAGGGCAATGAGTACAGACAAGTAGGCATCAGAACTGAGCCTTTAAGTAAAGCGGATAGGCTACAGCGGGACCACCACTGGCTGCTGGGGCAGATGGTCCCCGAACACCTGCTCTCCTGCTGACCTTACGTGACTGTATGAGAACCCCTGTCTGCTCCCATCAACTTCCCCACAGGAGGGAAGAGCGGATGCAATGCTTCCTTTGCATAGAAGTGATAAGATTGGAGCATGGAGGCCCTAATGGAGGTGACATGCACTGACTCTCACCTCTCGATGCCTGATACCCCCACAAGCCCAGGCCGAATAGCCAACTAAGGCCCAGCCTTCCAACAGGTGGGCTTTTCTGGGATACCTGCTGAAACAAGAGCTCGAACTTAAGATGCACATGGTCACCTTATGGAGGAATAAGGGTTGACTTGGGATCCTTCTGATTCCTGGGGTGGGGGTAGGAAGCAGCAGTGGGGGCTTGAGTTAGAGGTGGGGTTGAGATGATGTGAGCTTCAGCAGCATCCAGGTTGAGCGGTCAGGACACCAAGAAGGCTGTGTCCAGATGTGAGGGACGGACGGCTGGGCAGGGGTTCTTGGAGCAGCACAATGAGTCAGCATGTTGGAACTCAAGGGACGTGGATGCGGTAGGGTCAGGAGGGAGAGGCCGCAGCCTCTGGGGGACTTGGGGAAAGCTCAGGCCCCAGGACTGTGATGAGGTTGTCCGGTCCAGTGGAAGAAACAGGCCCCTGTATGCTCAGGCTGTGCTGCGTCCTATGGCCCTGGGAGGAGAGCAAGGCCGGATCCTCTGCTCCCCACCTTGTGAGGGTGTCAAGGAGGTTACTTAGGGATCTGTCTCACAGGGACTCCACCATCAACCTAGTGGCTCCGAACCAGGACCAAGGTTCTGCATTTGGCTCAGCGCCCACAACCGGGCTAGGTCTCGGACCCCGCTTCACAGAGCATTCTGCATGTCATGGTCTTGCCTGGAGGTGCAGGCACTAGTGACAGGGTCAACGGCCTTGGTGCCCATACTGGGGACAATGGGATCGCAGTGGGATCGCAGAGTACAGCCTCTTGACTGGGGCACCGCCTCCCTGGAGAAGGCCCGAGAACCGCAGTATGGGGAGTGTTTCCACACTGTGGAGTCGGCTGCTCCTCAGTGCTGTGGGATGACCGTTGCCACACCCGGTGGACACTTGGACCTGCACAGCCCAGGAAGCACCATGTGCCCATGAGCTGCACTCGGGTACTGGGCCTCTGCGTCTGCTGCACTTGTGTGCCGCTCCCACGGGGGAGCCTGGCTGGAACGCATCCCTGTCAAGGCCGAACACCTGTGGGAGGATAGGGGGGCTGTCAGTGCTGCTGAGGGGTCCGTCCCCCGTCCGTCCACTCTTCTGAGATGGGCCTGGGGTGGAGGCTCTGGGTTGGCCTCTGGACTCCAGTCACCAAGCCGTTCCCCACGTGACTCACACTTGCACCAGCCATGCACAGGCCTGACCACGTGACTCAAAGGTGACCATCCTGGGCTGTAGGAGGCTGGTCTCCTCACTGCACAGCGGGATGTCGTGTTTAAAGGCAGTGACCAGCTCCGTTTCCAGTCATTTCAACCCACACTCCCACCCTGTCCTCCCCAGCCGGAGTCGCAGCCCTGGAGACTGGTCGGAACAGGACAGGCCACACGCTGTGACCCCAGTACCCAGTTGCTCCCAGAATCTAGAACTGGCCCCTCTGGGGTGTGAGTCACCTGCAGAACTTGCTGAAACTTGTTCTCAACTGTGTCCAGTCTGGAGTGAGTACAATGCCTGGTGCTTGCGGAAGCGTGTGCTTTACCTATGGCTTCTATGCTTTGTGGGCTACATTGAAAGGTGCTCCCTGTCCACATACCAGGGAGTGGTGGGAAGCAGGCCACGCTGTTGATGTTGGTAAAAAGTGTCTAGCTGCTCTTCCTTTCTGAATCTTTTCCAAAGTGTTTCTATTCCAGGTCCTGTAATCTGATGCCTGAACCATCCTGAGCTGGGACTCACCTGCCTCCACAGGCCTCTGAGCTTCTGCTCCTGGTGGCTGACTTTCCACCCGGGCCTTCCTCTCCAGTCCCTCAGAAGTCTCCCCTACTGGCAGGCCCATGTCTTCAGCCCAGAAAATTCCTCTGCTCCTCCTGCCTGGCAGCTCAGCCATTGCTGATGGAAGGACATGCTGCACCCTCCTCTTTTTTGGCTCTCTTGGCAATTTGGCTGCCACTGGGATGCGATGGGTTACGGGATTTGAGCATTAGTTCTGTCTCTCCACCTGCTCTTCCACCTGCGATGACAACTTGCACGCTGGGACCGCGAGGGGAGGCGTGGATAAGACCGTCACAAAATTGCCCCAAAGTCGGCCACATGGATGAAGAAACAGTATGCAAAGCTTTACTTTGTCAGTATTTTATTTCCAGCATCTGGGTATAGTCAAACACTTCCTGGTGCCTAGTAATTGGATTGGGAATTAAAAAAAAAAAGAAGTATAAACCAATGGGAAACAGAACAGAGGTGAAGTGAGCAGCAAGTGAAAAGCAGACAGGATGCAGTTTCTAAGCACGTCTGAGCTCTCTTCTTGGTTCCCTGGGCTCATCCCCCCTCTCTCTGGGCACGTGGGGGCTCCTGGGCCTCACAGCCGCTTCCTCTTCAGCAGGACCCCTGAGGCTCTTGAGGGGCAAAAGCAGAGTGTGACCAAGGCACCCAGGGGACGGGAGGCGTCTCCAGGCTCAGCCTGTGGTAGGCAGACTCCCTGTGGGGGACGAGGCCCTTCATCCTGTGCCCACACCCTGGCCAGCAGCCCCTCTGCCATCTGCTGCAGCAGACAGCCCTCGCTCTCCCTCATGAGGTTCCCAAACAGGCCTGGCCCTGGTGACCTTCCTATCTTAGAGGAAACACACCTTCTTCACAGCTCCCAGGCTGCAGAGCTGCATCTAGGGAGAAAGATCTCAGAATCTCCTTCCTTTTTGGGCTGAGGCCAGACTCCCCCACTTACACAAAAGGTTCCCTATTGTGAAAGCCCCTGCAGGGCTCACTGTTGACTTCCTCTGACCTTGGCCACAGGCAGTGCCCTGGGCTTCCAACCATAGTCTCAAGGGTCCCCAACATCCTTCACTGCTTCCCTTTGGCTCTGAACCCCCAGATCCCATTCCCATTCCTGACCGTCACTTACTGCCCTGTGTCTCTGCCCATGGTAACTTCTCCCAGGTCAAGGCCGGGCAGCATGGCGGGGTGTGGGCGACGTCTGTGTCCAGCCTGCTCGCTGAGCTTCCCAGAGGGACCCTGACTCGGGACGCTGCATACCCAGTGCTAGGGAACTAGGCCGGTGGGCTTAGGCTCAGAACCTGGATTGGAGACACCAGAGCACTTGGGGACAAGAGGCGGTGGAGAGGTCGGGTGTGGGGGGTGGTGTCAGACATGCGAGAGTGGCTCCCAGACAGGAATGCCGCTTCTGCTCAAAATCAGGAGGGGGAAGTTGT
Source organism: Solenodon paradoxus (assembly GCA_004363575.1). Taxonomy (NCBI): domain Eukaryota; kingdom Metazoa; phylum Chordata; class Mammalia; order Eulipotyphla; family Solenodontidae; genus Solenodon; species Solenodon paradoxus. Next base: position 2,144 of record RJWH01005570.1, on the reverse strand, counting down.
CTAAACAAGAAGAGTAACTGATCTCATGTAACTAGAACCACCCCCAACCCCACTAATTTCATGATTCAACAATGTCACGAAGGTCCCCGTGTCTCTGTTGTCCCCAGGCTGCGACCAAGTCATCATTTCCAGGACTGCAGTTCCCGGTGGTGACCTCCAGACACAATGAGAACATGCTTTCTTGTGCCCCTTTAAAGAGGAACGGAGCTTCTCATTGACTCTCCAACAGGCCTCCCCATGGCCCATTAGCCAGAGGCACACTCAGGGTCCACTCCTGCCTGGCCGAGCCAGTAGGGGCACAGTGGCGGTGGCTCTAGGCCTGGACTCAGGTGGCCCTTCCTGGGGCAGGGTTTGAGGTTCAAGCACAGAAAGAGGTCATGCCCACAGACATGCTGGCAGGGTGGGGGTGACTAGAGACAGGAGACATTAACAAAGACAAGAGGCAGGATGGCCTTTCCCACCTACCGTGAGAGCAAGGTTCCTGCCCAATCCGGGGGCAGCGCGGGAGGGAGGGCAGACAGTTAATGCCCTGCACGTGGGCAGGCATAAAGACCCCTGGGGACTCAGTCCTGGAGGAGTTTCTAGGCCCCCTGAGCTTGTCCTAAAGCAGGTGCCCCTCTCTGGACCTGGGAGCCTGGGCCAGGCGGTTGGGGAGAAAGGACAAGAAAGGGCCTTGTTTCCTTTCCTTCCAGTCACCTTGGGGTCCCACTCGTTCGCGGTCCTGGCTCCCCAGCTCTGTTCTGCAGATGCGTGCATTGGGTTCAGTCCCTCCCGCTGCCTGGCATCCAAGGACGTGTGGTGTGGAGAGTTCTCCACCCACCGGCGCCATGCCGGCTGGGGGCCACCCTGACCGTGTGTGCCACACCCCCAGACTCTGCCCGGGGTCCAGCTGTGTGCAGCTGTGCGGCTGGCTTCCAGCGGTGGGTGGGACGGCCTCCAAGTCCCCCGTGGGAATCTGAGGGGAAGCTTTGGCTGCAGAACATTCCGGGCTTGGGGCGCCTTTGGATGCAAACATAGAGACTTGCGTGGAGGGCGGGTCGGGCTCCCCCAGTCTGGAGGGCAGTAAACAGTGTCTGTCCTTTGAGACTTGTTCTCCCTCTTCAGTGGAGATTATGTTCTTCACTTTGGCTTGTAGGCCAGCACAGGGCTGCATGGTGACACCCTGCCACTCGAGCCGTCTTCCCTGGGCCTGAAAGCTCAGACAGGGATGCACCACCCGTCCTGTCACCCCAGGGAGCCCTTTTCTGGTGCCATGGGAAGGGGGCCTAGGCAGCCTCTGACAGCAGCAGCTTCTGACAGCAACATCCTCTTGCAGGCCCATGACTGTGACCACAGTGCCCTTGAGCACGGGTCACAGCCCCTCAGCCGCTGGGCACTCACCCTGTGATGCCTGAGACGCTGATCTCCCTGGAGTGGCAGTGGCAACCTTACAGGTTCTCCATGGGAAATAAGTGAAAGGGGCAACTGGGGGCTGTGGGCGCGGAGCTGGCCCTAGAACAGTTAGCAGTCTGAATCTGAGAACACTTCCCCGAGGGACAAGTTCAATAAGCAGTCAGCAGGGACCCTGCGTGAGGAGAACGCGCTGGTGGGCAGAGCTGGCAGAGGTGCAGGGAGGCCAGCGCTTCCAGGCCCAGTTCGCGCTCTGGTTTGGTTTCCCCACTGGCCATGAGACATGGGCTCTGCTTGATGTTCAGTCAGGGGCTTGTGGGCAGCAAGGTGAAGAGTGCAGGCCCAGAGATGGGGCCCTGGCAGACCACCCAGACACAAGGGCCCATCACGGGCCCAGACCTGACCTGCACAGTGAGGCCTGTGTGTGGGTAGGGGATGAGGGGGATCCGTCAGAGGCTTTGCCCTGCTGTGCTGACTGGCCATGTGAGGGCATGAGAAGGCCAGTCCAAGCAAGCCTGTGAGGTAGGACTTAGGGAGGAGCTGGAGTAGAGGTGGGGGCTGGGATGGGGAACCCATCCTGGAACCAGGGCACAGGGCACCAGGGCTAGTGCAGGGCCGGTGGGTCCCACGTCTGCACAGGGGGTGCTCTCAGACCCTGCCCTGATGCTGGTCTCCTGGTCAGCAACTTCTGAAAATGAGAGGGCTGCTCCAAGTGGAGGCAGATGGAGGAAGGGTGGGCCAGAGAAGGGTGGGTG
>RJWH01005569.1:0-74300 GCA_004363575.1 Solenodon paradoxus | reverse complement strand
TAAGCTGAGGACTCTGGTTACTTGAGTTTTACTAATTCATTAAGATTTGGGTGACCACGTTTGGGTTTCCTTCTTGATGCAAGGCCCTTCCCACCCCAAACAAGGTGGTTAAGATAAGGAGAGGAGGGAGGCCTGAGCTGGAGGGTCCCTGGGGGTTCTCAGGGGGCTGGCTGGCTAGGCTGCTCTCTCCTGTGCCATCTGGGATGCACCATTCTCACAGTCACCTCTTGGGAGATCTTCACAGGGAGGGAGGGACTTTCACAACACCTCCCCCTGTACTGGGCTGGTTTGATGGATCTTGGCTTTTCAGTATTCATGAGACCCTTCTACTTCGAAGTGAAATGAGCTCTTCTCAAGGCAAAATGGAGGGAGGGAAGGAGTGAAAAGTACACAGAAACAAATTATATGCCTTTAAATTCTCACTCAATAAAATTCAGGTAGTATTCAAAGTGATATAAACTGTCAGGTCTTGTGGATTATATGTTATGTTCCAAAGAACACCAATCTTCTGGTAGCCCCAGGGATGGGAGGCTTTCATATCATGTTATCACTTGGAAGGCATGAATTTAACTGCAAACAAGCATGGGTTCTGGTCAGCATGTTTCTGTTACCTGCTTACTACCTTCTAGGTGCTGGAAGATCTTGCTTCCTGTTACCTAAGATGGAGAACATTGTAAGGTTCATGTCTCTGGTGGGCAAACAAGTTAACAATTTTAGAGGAAATGTAAAAATTAAGATCATTTGAGACTTTGGCAGCTGTTCCACTGTATTCTTAATAACAATTAGATTTATAGTAATTATGCATTTTATCCTGTGACCCTGGGCAGCATCCTTATTTGGAATACAGAAAGTAAAAGATTTTGATGTTCCTTTAGCAAAGTATATACCAGATTTCTAGCACTATTTTTCTTCTTATTTGTCCAATTTTGGTTTAATCTGTCTCATACCCCTCCCAGCTCTCCACCAAGCACTCAGAGGTTGGGCGAAAGCCTTGAGACTGGGGAGACTCTCCCGGCCTCGTGTACGGTCACAGCTGTGGTGCGCGCTGGCTGGAGTTTGGAAGTCCCTTAGAGTCCTCTACTTCATGCAGAGCTGGGCGCAGGACCTTCACCAGGGCTCCAAAAACTTCAGCTCTTGGTGTTCAGTCCCCCTGGAACCCGAGAGGCCCCGTCACCTCACGGAGACGCTGCGGTTACAAGTTGCTGACTTCCTCTTCTCTGGGGTCCTTCAAGCCCTGCGCCCACAGCTCTGGGGCTCTTAATGGCCCTCTCCTCCTGGTCCCCATCCTTTCCTTCCTTCCTGGGCATTCCTGCCTCACCTTCCTCTGGGGGCTATTAAATGCTGGCTTTTCCTTCTTGCGAATGGTGGGGATGATCAGTTTTAAGAAACATTTAACACCGGGTACTTTTTTTTCCCTTAATAGGCCTTAGTGACAATGGGATTGAAATATTAAGCTGCTACTCCAGGGTTGTCCTGCTTTCTTCTCCGCTAAAAGGATGTTTTTCTGTCTCATTTACTTATGCTAATTTTGCCTTTTTCATCAGTGGTCAGGTCAGAGATACCAGCTGGATCACCAAAGTTCCAAAAAAGTACAAATTACACATAAATCCTAGAACTCAAATCAACATGCAACATCTTGCTAACAGGTTTCTCATGTGACTACGGATTGTGAATCTGCAGTGCAGTGATTTTTCAAAAGGAGCCCAAAAAGAAGCCAGCAAATGGGAAGTGCGGTCATGAATATTTAAGAAATTGAACTTACTCGCAGGAGAGTAGGCAGGGCGCGTGTTCAGTCATGTCCTCCTCTGTCAATGCAGACAGTGACAGAACTTCCCTCAGGGTTGCTGTGAGGAGCACGGTCCGTGTGTACTGTGCCAGGTGTGTGCCCTACTGTGTCGTCGTTACCGTTAACGATTAGTAGCAGCGTTAACGGAAAGCTCAGCAGACACTGTAACCTCACTGAGTTCTTCCTGAATGAAGGAAAACAAGGGTTCTCTTGGTCCAGTCATAGTTTTGTCATCGTGGTGGAGAAGTGACCAGATTTGTAGCCCTGCCGCTCATCGTTGCAAAAATTGGTGCAGGTTACCGTCTGGCCAAATAAGCCACAAAGTAGTAAATAGCAAATATTTCAACAGCATGCAAATTTCAAAAGATAAAATTACCATTTTTTTCAAATCCAAAATGTTAAATATTAGACGTTCCATATGTTTCATTTCAACGGTGTGCTCAGAGAAAAAGCTGAGTGAGGTACTGACAAAACCCTGCGAGATGCCAGCGCAGCCCCAGGCCTCTGTGGGTGTGTCGTAGATGCTGGCTTACTGCCTCTTTGCAGTTGGAGTGAGTAACTGTCCTTTGTATTCCACGCCCAAGCCCTAAGGTGACTTGCATCATTCAGGTGACTGGTAGAGTGGGAGGGACATTGGGGTCACTGCTGACAGCACCAGGCCTGAAGGAAGGGGCTTCTCGGAGAAGCTAGAGGTTGCCCCCCTGAATCCACACTGGCATCCCGAGAGGAGGGCTGAGCAGGTGCTCTTGTCCCCTGGCTGGTCTGAAGAAAAGCAACAGTGGGAGAAGGCGTCTGAGGATGAGCCTGCCCAGCGCCCAGTGCCTGCAGGCTCCTCTGCCTTGCTCTTCCCCTGCTGTTGGAGGGAAGGTTTCCATGGGGTGCTGACTTGCAGGAGCTTTGCATGGCAGGCAGCTTACCTGTCCTGAGCTCTGAGAGTAACCAGACAAGGTTCTTTTAACTCAAAGCTGCATCAACTCAGGGCTCCGACCAGGAAGACTTAACTTACCTTCAACGAGAGATTTGGCCGCTCAGCCAAGCTAAGCCAGTTGGGAATTGCTGGCTACCTTTTAACTTTGCCTGTTCCTTGTGGCTCATGACGGAGGGGTGCCTGCAGCCTGTGCCTCCCAGATTCATTCCGTCACTGCTTCTCCGGCCTTGAGACTGTCCCTATTGCTGGCGACAGGATCCAGAACAGCAGTTAGAGCTTCCAGTGTCCTCTGGGAACTTCAGCTTTCTATCTTTAGGATCCCCTCTTGGCTCCAGCTCCCTCCGGCTCCACAGTAATAGGACTGAGCTTAGCTTTCATCTAAGTGCCCGGATGAACCAAATTTTTTTGTTTTAACAAAGACACAACTAGCCCAGAACCTCCCAGTGCTTTCTTGTTCTTAGTGCTTTTCTTCCTTACATATCCATCCTGCTTTCTTTTCTAGAATAGACTTGATCTCATCACCCTGTTGCAAATTTGCTAAAGCAAGTGTGCGGTCTCTGGTGGATGCCTGTCTGCAGTTAGCAGCGCGATCTACCCAGCTGCTCTGGCTGTGTGGGTTCCAGTCATAGGCATCTCATCAGCAATAGAGGAATAGCCATTATTCCAAGAAGTACGAGGATTTGAACAACAAATTCAGCATCCGAGAAGGCAGTGAATTCAAAAGTGAGCTTTTCAATGGCCCAGAGCCTCAAACAACTCTCTAGACACCAGAAATCCCTGGTGCTGGTTCAGGCTTTGCCCCTGTTGGATGTTTGACCTAAAGGAAGGCATAGACCTTTGCAAGAATTGGAGAGAATTTAGATAATTTCTTCCAGCCCAGACCCACAGACTGACTCAGAGTCCCCCAAAATGCTTGACACCGAATCTAGGGATCTGTAGGTGTAAGCCAGGCTTACCTCAGCCTTTAACCCTGCAGCTCTGTCCTCCCAATTCGGTGTCTTCCTGGGAGCAGACCATTCATTGCCTTCCCACTTCCCAAGACAGGAATGGGAAATCCGACGGCATATGACATCACTTTGAAAAGCAGACAAACTCCACTGAGTGCTGAAGACTGAGTGTCTGTCACCCCAGGGCACACGTGATGGAGCCTCACTGTGCCCCATGCTCACCATTAGGATGAGTCCCTGCTCTCATGTTCCTCAGAGAAGGCACTCATTTAAAGCTAGTCGGTTGCAGAGGGTACCTGCTTTAATTCCAGGTGTGCATTAGGGATGCACTGGACAGCAGATAAGCAGACATTGGTTACTCATTCCTTAGTGCCAGGGTTTTAGGGCATGTCTTGTGGGGGGAGGCGACCTTTGAACTGAACCTTAAGAATGAGCACCAGGAGGAGCAGGTGGCGTGCGGGTCGAATGGAGATATCTGGTATGTTTGTAGGGCAGTGAGCATCAGGCTGGTGTGGCAGCAAATGAGTGGACAGAAGTGCTTTCAACCTCGTCGGCAATGAACAGTTGTAATAGAAAATAGCATCTTATCTTTGTAAGAAACCTCCCTGAGGAGCACCCAGAATATGGACTTCCTTTTGAATGGAGCCTAACTGTGTATGCACTTGTAGTGACCGATGTTTTTCTTTTTTTTGCCTCATATCACTGTCAGGATGTGAGATCTAAGGGAAGCTGTCACTGGCCGGCTATGGTCATTTATCCGTGGTCCTCAAAGGGTCATTTGGCTTTAACTTGTCCTGTGGTCTCCTGGGTGAGGGACTTCACAGCCATGACCCCAGGCAGCTGTCCTGAAGGGCCAGGTGGTTGAATTTCCTAGAGCTCTGCTGTGTGCTGGCCTCAGGCAAAACCTCCAGACCAGCACCTACCTGCTGTGAGGGCCCCGGCCCCTCCTGCACCTCCCTCCTGTGGACAAGCAGATCCGTGAACCCCAGAGCCAGGGTGCTGGTCCCATCTGCCTCTAGGCCACTCTCTAACTTGTCATGTATGTCTAAATAAGTCTTGAAGAAACTCCTTTTCTAAAACAAGGAATTCTGGAGGAATTTATGGTGACTTTGTAATCAGGAGTCCCCTGCTCTTTTGTGAGGATAAATAATCCATTTCTTATTGCACCCTGGCGAAGTAGTGATTGTAGAGATGGCAGTGTTTTGGTGACAAAATATCTACGTGAATTGCCACTCAGCCTCAGCCCAGGATACCCCATGTGAGGTTTAACCAAGAGGTCAAGGGCACCGTGCAGGAACTGGAAGCCCTTTGTTCTGAGAACATGCCCTTCAGAGAAGACATTTTTCATCTAACAAAAGCTATCAACAAGAACCCATTAAGGGTGGACACAGGGGCACGCCCCTAGACTCCCCCAGGTACTTTCCCAGAAAGAGGGCAGGGTGAGGGGAGAGATGGATATAAAGAAGATGACCACATTTCTGTGGCCACTTGTCAAGTGAATGACAGTGTTACCAGTCAAGGCAATGAGACACGTTTCATGCACATCATCTAGGAGGAGACCTCTCCTCAGCCGGAAGAAAGGCGTTTCTTAGAGAATCCAGTCAGCTCTGGATGACCAAGTTTGTCACCTCTTGGTTCCAGGATGAGTCCCCGAAAGGACTTCTTAGCAAGACCTCCTCATGGAGGTGGGGCCAGAGTTTTTCCCCAGCCAGACCAGGTCACTCACCAGAACACTGAGGGCAGCTCCATGTGGGGGCCAAGAAGAAAGATTCTGTGGAGTCCCCAAATTATACAAATGTGAGAAGTGTCCCAAGATTGTTAGATACTGCTCTCATTTCAAAGCCCAGCAGAGAAGCCACAGTAATGTGAGAACGTGAGGCAGTATATTTGTTCAGTGTCACAGGCTTCTTCCAGGCATCAGCTCTACATACGCATCAGAGCAGCCATGCAGTAGATACGTCTTTCCCATGCAACTCATGTAGAATGTCCTTCATCCATAAAGCCAGTGTTAGCGTTCATGAGAGAATGCAGATGGGGTGGAAACCCTATTCTGTGTCCCTTTCCCAGAGAGGACAGACACCTGAGGACTCACCAGAAAAAAATGTTCCCTTCACACAGATATTTCTGGGCTAGTCCCAAAGTAATGTGCCTATGTATGTCAGTACATGTATTTAAACAGTAATTCTGTGTTAGAAGCATAAATGCCCTGAATATTTTCCATTATCATCTTAAATAATAAGTTTAAGGAAGACATGAATTTCTCGTGTTGTTTTCTAGAGTATCTTAGATGCCTTGAGAAGTAGCTAATGTATTTCAAATGACCAATAAATAAATGATTGAATATGGGGGCGGGGGAATATAACTGAGAAAAGTCACAATGCACATTTTTATTTCAATGACCAATCCAGGGGAAGCCAAAGAGAGCATATGGAAGTGCATGGAAGACCACAATTCATTTTAGTAAATGCTCAAACGGTATAAACTTTTGATGTGAAATAAAGTTTATTTTTGGTTCATTCATTTACAGGACATCCTTGCTCATCTTACAGATGCAACAGAGGTCTGAAAAAATGGACACATAGAATGCCCGTAATTAGCACGTAATTTCATAATGTGGGGCTAGCTCGCATGTGATGACGTTTCACACCCACACTCAGCCCTGCCCATCACCCTCCAGTTCTGAGTGTGTCCGTGGGAAAGTCTCGCCTGCCAGTGAGTATTTTCGGGAGGAAGAGAGTGCTAAGAAGCTCAGTTCCGAGACTTGCTCTCTCACCATCATTGCTGTTCAGACCGGCCATTGCAGAGATGGGACTGGCCTTCTGAGTCGAGGGCCCCAATGTCCTTTTTTACCCAGGAGTGGCTTCGCACCTGCACAGACAGGTGGCCATCCGGAGAGCAGAGCCCAAGTGACAGCTTACTGTCGCTTTACTCTACCGTGTTCCCAAAGCCATGCCACGTAGGCCCAGTGTTTCAGCCTCTCCTTGGCTGATTGCCTTGTGCAGTACAGCAAGATCAAAATGAAACTAGTTGCCTTGGAGCCAGTTGGAAGGGGAGGAAAGTCTGCCTTTCCGAGTGGGTGTACATGCGCACCTGAGCCCCACTGTCCAGGTTTGTGGGAGCTGTGCTTTCCGAGTGCCACTTGCAAAGCTCTGTTGCCATTGTGCTGACTTAGAGCCTTTGCTGTCGAAAGCAGGCAGAGCGCTGCGGTAGAACCCAGAGGAAGAACGTGCCAGCTCACTAACGTCGGTCACAGAGGCAGCCACCTCTGGGCTCTGCTTGCCTTATTCCACAGGTGCCACCAACAGGAAGGGGTCTGGAAGGGCCAACTGGGACTTAGCCTTTGCTAAGTGGGCCAGTGGGGTCGGGCATTGGTTTCCTTGTATGGCTTGCTGTTTCCCCCAAACCCTCTCTGGGGTCTGAAGCCAAAGGAGAACTGATTCACAGAACACTGAACCTTCTGAAGGTCTATACCTTGTTAAGGGGAATTAAATGACCTTCAAGAAGGAAAGGCCAGCAAGGTGCCGGGGAGAGTCAGGAAAGCCAGGAGCCTCTACTGGGTGTCCTCATCGCTGTGGCCTCAGAGGGAAACGTCGGAGAAGTGGGTGTCCCTGAAAGAGGTGATCGGAGGAAAAAGAGTTGAGAATACAAAGTGTTGGCATTTATTGAGCATTTCCTGTGTGTTAGGTGGTGGTCTGAGGGCTGTAAGTGGAGCAACCTTATTTAATCCATAGAAACGTACATTATCTCTACTTTTATATTTAAGAAAACTGAGGTTCAAAGAAGTTCAGTATCTTGCTCAAAGTCCTACTGCTAGTCATTGGCAAAGCCAGATTTGACCCTGAGCGCCTGATGGTGGGGCCCATATGCTTGAAAAACACACAGCGCGTGGCATGTAAGATTTCACCCAGAGAGCTTTTCTTTATGTGGGGTGATCTCTGTTAATACTGACCATCTTAACATTTTTAACATGATGGTCAAAAACATTAAATTCATTTAGATTTAATAAAACCATTCCCTATGAGCATGAGTAAGAATTTTACAAAAAATAACTATAAAAATCCTGATACAAAGTCATTTTACATTGTTTTCAAAGCTCTTTAATGTCTGTCTTAATAGAAGACAATTGGCTTTTATAATCAGATATTTTAATTTGTTTTGGTTGTATTATCTGAAGAAAACCCAACCTCGCCACAATTTGTTATTGAAAAAGAGAAAAGTAACAGGCTTTGGAGAAAATGTGAGTATTCTTCTCTGCTTTTACACCAAAGCTTGCCAAGTGGTAATTTCTTACAAGTTAGTTGCCTTGAGAAATCTGAAACAGTATCAATGAGCATTTTTTTTTTTTAAGGTACGTTAAAACCCGTTGATCTCTCTTGACACTTGGATGCATCTTTTCCCCAAGCATGATTCAGCGACACTGTGCATCAGTCAGCTGGAAAGTATTGGCAATGTCTTCAATATGGGGAAAGACTTGCAGGCGCAAGTTCCCAAAATTCAGACTTCCACTGGAAAGCTTACATGCGTCCTTGGTGGGACAATGCCGTCACATGGAAGCAGCAGGCTCACTTTATCCGCTTTTGAGACAGCTCACCTCGTGTCGGTGTTTCCTGGAAGCAGCGCTGTTGAGCACACAGCTCCCAGGATCGCTGAAGGGCGTTTCCTTACGACAGCCCTGGCAGTAGAGCGCTTCCCCGTCACATGAAATGTGCAGAGGCATGTGCTCGGGTGAAGTTCATAAGGGTGATGCCTTTTACTGTCTTTTCAAGGCCATTCTTTTTTTTTTTTTTTCAGGTTAAAGGAAAGGTGAGAGAGACAGGAATGGAGGGAAGAAACACTTCCATCCATTTACATTTATCTATTTTCTTTGTAGTTCTTCCCCTCCCTCCCCCCGCAGCCTCAGGCCTGGAACCAGGTCTTCGGGCTTCCGGTGGTCCACACCCCAGCCACAGCCGCCCGAGCCACAAGAATGTGTGCTCAAGGCTATTCTTCAGTGAAGTGGCTTGAGTCGAATTGAATGCCACTACTGTGATCCCAGCTGCAGTGCCTTTGGCACACCCTTGTGTTTGCACCAACGGTGTAAATAAATTTCAACACAGGGAATGGTGCAAATAAAGATATTGTTACAGAATTGTTTCTGACCTTGCGAATGCCTGAAAGGGTCTTGGGGACCCCAAGAGGTCCATACTGTCCATTGTCCCCATGGCCCACACAAGACATTATTCTTGTAGATAATAAACTCTAGTGCTAGTGGCACTTTGATCAAGACAAGGAAGGCACTGTGGTGGAGGGCCTTCTAGTGGATGGTCAGGAAAGGCTTCTTAGAGAAGGAACAGGTAAGCTGAACATCAGTGGAGTGGGACAGCAGCTCTGGCCCCCAAGCAAGAGTGTTTGAGGACAGGAAGCAGGTCACTGTGAGTGAGGGGCATGGTGAGAGGTCAGCAGGAGACTGGGGCCAGCCACCGACTGTGGAAGCCAGGGAAGGAGCTGGGTTCTGTCCCACGTTAGGGGAAGACAGCAGTGATGGCGTGGTGACCTGTACTGCCCACCAGGACGGTGCTGTCACCTCCACCTTCTTCTCTACACCATCACAGACCATAAGAATCCTGCTCCTGGGGGACACTGTGAATATACATCATCCCCCGCCATTTTCCTCGGGGGGCCTGGGCAAAGACCCCAGGGGATGCCTGAAACCTTAGTGCATGTGCAGACCCTCATGCACACGATGCCTTTTCCCTAAGACACATCTCTGATGAATTTTGGTTTATAAAGAGGCTCAGTAAGAGATTAACAATGACTAATTACAAAGTGAACAATATACTGGGGCAAAGTCTGCATGTGATGTCTCTCTCTCAGAATCTCTTACTGTCTGTAATACTTATGGTCCCTGCTTGAACGCAGGTAACTGAAACTTCAGAAAAGCCAAATCTGTTCTGCTAACATACAGCATAACACTCCTTGTAGAATTGACAAGTAGCTCGTGGACATGGTACAGTTGTGAAATGGCTCTATGAAAAGGAAATCCAGGGGACAGTCGATAAATATTCAGAAGAGTGGGTACCTCAGATGATGGAGGCAGGACCAGTTGGGGAGACCACGCAGGTCCCAGTCAGTTCCAGTGCTAATGTTGAATCATGAAGATCATCTCATGTCATGAGGAACAAGTGACCGAGTGAGTGAATGATGGTGAAGTGTCAGAGACACAGCTTGACCCACATATCCGCACCTGGTATTTGATTTAAAAAGAGGAAAGTGGAGAAGGAGCCAACCTGACACCTTTTTTGTTTCCTCACAAAGTGAGAGGCTCGTTCTGACCATAGCTATGAAATGCCAGCTGCCACAGCCAGTGAATCTATTTTTAAGGATGTTTGAATTAAATTTGCTTTGCTTGAGGATGATATTTTTATCTTATAGGATTGTTCTTTGAACAAGCACTAGAAAAACAAAATGAAATTGGGAGGCTCCCGTGCTTTCTTCCTGAAAAGAGGCTTCAGACTTTGGGCCAAAATGTGGCTTGAAATCAATTTCAGAAGCAGCTGCAGCAGGCGGTCTCAGTGGTGACAGGCCTGGTGGGGACAGACAATTCCCCCAGGACAGCGGAGAGTTCTGCAGGACCTTTGGAGGAAGAGTAGGCTCTGTGGGGACAGAAGGGCTGCCCTGGGGTGCAGGGGAGACCTCCCCAGGACTGTGCTTTAAATTCAGTGTGCTTTCCCCCCACCGAATGACTTTAGTTCCCTTGTAAGGGGTTGGAATCTGCAGGGTTCAACAGCTTCCATAATATAGGCCATCTTCCCAGGGAAAACCTAGGGGCATGGACACAGGACTGTCAGCCATCAGGACCAGAGGTGGCAGCCACTGGCTTTTGGCCTTTCAGAGTCAAAAAGGCCAGAGTGTTTCTGGGATCCATGATGAGGAGCACCTTAGAAGAGGACCCCTGACCATGTTATTCTGTAGCCTGCTGCTGCCCTCCCAGGTGACCAGCCAGGCTGGAAGTCCTTCCTGGAGGGACCTGAGGGGCCTTCCCATCTACCATGCCTGCTCGTGATCTCGCAGCCCAGCACATCTGGCTGTGCTCAGGCTTACGTGTTTTTCTTCCTGTTGACTGCACTTTGCCAGGGCTGTCGACAGACCGGTCTCAGAACCCAAGATGTGACTGTCCCTCCTACAGCACACACATTCGCTGTTCAGCGCACCTGCAGGCGCTGTGTAGAGCTGAGCAGGCAGCCACAATGAGAGCTGGTCTTGGGACCACCTTCTTTGTTGGGTTGCCCTGAGGACGCAGCACTCAGTGGATGTTCGAGAATATGCCTTCTGAAGTCTCACTGTCTTTATGTTGGTGGGGTGTGTGGGCCCACAGTGCCTTAGGCAGAACATAGCCTCACCGTGCAAGGGTCAGTCAGATATGCACAGGAAGGCTTCCCAGGCTGCAGATGGGCAGGAGGGAGATGATCTCGAGCAGTTTAGGGGGGCGCCCGAGGGAGAATGATTTGAGAGGCAGGTGGGCAAAGTGGCAGTATATGGAATGGACAAAACAGAAGAGACTGACTCAGGGCACTTCTGTGATTATTTCCTTAGTGCTGCCAAAGTAGGGCTTAGCTGACTTCTGAAAAAAAGTGTATTTTTCTAAAATTATCAGGTGGACCCAGGCCAAGACAGGGCTGCTCTTATTTCTTGAGTTTCTGAGGAATTTAAAATTTTCTTTAACTTCTTTATTATTCTTTTATTTTTAAATTAAGGTATATTTACATACAGTAAAAATTATCCTTTTGTGGATAGTTCTGCAAGGGTCAAGGAAATTCTCTAGTCAGGTTATCACTGCTGGTCACAGTATGGAACAGCCCCATTATCCCTTCGAAAATTCTCTTTCCTCTCACTGGCAGCCCATAGCTTCCCCTGATCTGCTCGCTGACCGTATGTTTCTGCCTCTGCCAGGACGTCATGTAAACAGAGTCATACGGCACGTCTAACTTTTTGAACGTGATGTCTTCCATCAGCATGACACCTCTGAGATAGGAGCTCTTTCCTCTGTGGCGCTGAGTGGCGCTGCATGGTGTGGACGAGCTGAGGCTTTCCAGGTCCCACGTGTGGGATATTTAGCTTGTTTCCAGTTTGGGGTAAATATAAGCAAATGTGCTGCCAACATTCACAAGCAGGTGTTTGTGTGAACCTAAGTCTTCATTTCCCTCGGGTGAAGCTGGGTCTTGGTAAGTGTTTGCTTAACTTTACTAGAAATGCCGTCTGTTTCCTAAGTGGCTGCCCCCTTTCGTGTTCCCTTCAGTGACATGTGAGCCTTCCTCCGCCTCCTCACTGGCATGTGGGGTGGCAGATTTGCTTGGTTGGTTGGTTGGTTTGGTATTTCAGTCTAGTAGGTGTAGTGGAAAATTATTGTGCTCTTAATTTGCATTTGCTATTATGAATGGCAAAGTGTTAAGTATCTTTTCATGTGTTTATTGCCATCTGTATAATTTTGGAGAATTACCTGTTCGTATCTTTTGTCCATTTTTAAAAATGAGTTCTTTTCTTTTTATGAGGTTCAGTTTATCCATTTTTTTCTTTTATGGATCAGGTTTGGTGGTGTAACTAAGAAATCTTTTAGTTCATTCACCACCACAAAGCATTTCTTCTAGGTGTTTTATAGTTTTCAGTTTTACACTTAAGTTCAGTTCGAATTGATTTTTGCACAGCCTGTAAGACGTGAATCAGGTTCTCCCTGGACTTTTTTTATTTTAGATGAATATCCAGTTGTTCCAGAACCATGGGCAATGAACATTTCTCCATGGGATTGCATTTTCACCTGGCTGAAGAGTCTGTTTTGGATTTTGTCTGCTGTTCCTTTTCCTTTCTTTAATGCTGCACTGACGTCATTACTGTCTCTTTATCATACATCTCGAAACAACACGCCACAAGTCTCCCAGCTCTGTTCTTTTCACATTGTTTTGGTAGTCCTTTGCTTTTCCATAAAAACGTTAGATTCAGCTTGTCGGTTTCTACAAAATCTGCTCAGCTTTGTGTTGGAATTTTTATGTCGAATCCATTGATTAATCTGGGAAGCACTGACATCAGAACTTCGAGTCAGTAATCCCTAATCACGGTTTGACTGACTGCATCGGTGTTTGTACTTTTCAGCAAACATGTCTGAGACTTATTTCCTAAGATTCACTCTGTGCAGTTCATATTTTTGATGTTTTTATAAATGGCACTATTTTTGTTATTTTAATCTCCATTCATTCACTGCCTTTTTATAGAATTATTGTTGGTTTTTTCATGCTGATCTTTTATTTTACAAACTTCCTAAGTTTAGTGGCCTTTTTCTTTATCAATTACTTGGGGGTTTCTATGTAGACAAATCATGTCATCTATAAATAAGAGTTTTATGTCTTCCTTTCCAATTCACATTTTCTTTTTCTTACTTTGTTATACTGGGTAGGACCTCTAATATTGTACGTATTGTTACTCTTATTCATCTGTCCTTTATGGGTTTATCATATGGATCCTGTTGGCTAAAGCCATATATTCATCCATCAAACATGTATTGAATGGCTATCAAGTGGCAGGTTTTATACAAGGCACTGGAGCAAACATAAAGGAAACTAGAACATTACGCCAACGCTAAGAAACTTCAAATCATATAGGAAATGTAAGAGATCTTCCCAGATGAGGATAACATTAGGTAAAAGGTACAGGTCATGTCATAACCCCTTAGGGTCAGGTCTTAAGTGGGAGAAACCCTGGGTAGGGTTCAGAAGGAGGGAGGTGGTTTTCCTTTTTGGATCTGTACAGTGGGTCAGAAGTGTCTCTGATTTGTCCCCGTGTTTGCAGCTTGGCTAGTCCATGAGATGAGTTAGGTTTTGTAATAAACAAGGCCTGACCAGACCTAAGGAAGGTAGAAATATGCATGCATTTGCTATGATTCTAAACAGAAGGGCCTTTTCTTCCTTCCTTCCTTCCTTCCTTCCCTCCCTCCTTCCTTCCTTCCCTCCCCCTTTTCCTCCCTTCTTCCTTCATTCCCTCCTTCCTTCCCTCCCTCCTTCCCTCCCTTCTTCCTTCCTTCCCTCCTTCCCTCCCTCCTTCCTTCCTTCCCTCCTTCCCTCCTTCTTTCCTTCCTTCCTTCCTCCTTCTCTCCCTCCCTCCCTCTTTCTTTTTTGTGTGTCTTTTTTTTAATTGATGTAACTTAGATTTACCAAATAATATAAGCCCATATCAGTATGTTTACCATAAGTCAAATCTATGTCACTGTGCCCACCACCAAATTACCAAAAGTCCTCCACCATTGTCCACCCCTTTCTCCTGTTTAAGAGGCAGGCAGGCAGGCAGTAAGGAAGAAAAAGAGAGGAGGAAAAGTTTTCTTTCCGTTTTTTTTTTTCGTGTTACTTGTTCCCCACCCCATCCCATCCCCCTGCCCTGGATCTCACCTGGGTCCTTGGGCTTTACATGGTCTGCATCTCAGCCACTGGCTTAGCACTGGAGTACCCAGGGCCCACCAGTAAGCGTATTTTCTAATAAACTCTACCTAAGAGGAAAAAATGCTCAGCCAACACTTCCCTTCCCTTCAGAAGCTGAGACCGTAGAAGAAAACTGAAGCAGAAAGAATTCCCTCCCCAGACTGCTTCTTTGAGACTTTGAGGGTCACTCAGGAATATGGAATAGGCCTCAACTTCAAGGGAGAAAAAAGTGTGAGCTGGAGGTAGTGGGGTGGGCAAGCAGAGGCCAGGGAAAAGAGGAATTACTTCAGCCAGTGCTGCAGAACCTTCTTTTCTTCTTTGCTCTTTGCAGTGTCAGCGTCAGGGTCAAAGGGGGTACCGTAGAATACTTTCGGGCTGTGAGAAGGGCGAGATGAGCCATATGGAAGAAGGTCTCACAGAGGAAGCAGGTATGATCTGGACGTGCAGAAGACCAGGACATGGGGAAGGGAGACTGCAGATTACAGGCGGAGAACAGTAATCTCGGGGCCTCTTGCTGAGGTCTGGACCTGGTGGATAGAAGCAGGTTGAGGGGTTACTGAAGAGGACAGAGGACCTGTGGAGACAGGTGTGTGGGGCCTTAAAGGCCAAGCTAATGAGTTGAGACTGAATTGGATCATCTGAAGGTGGCGAGAAAAGAATTTGGAGCAGGGAGGGCAGTAAGAACTGAGTTTCACGGCAGTTATTATCAAATGTGTCCAAGCCTGGCTGCCTGAGTTCAAATCCTGGCCACTAGTTCTGGAAGGACTCCTTGGCCATTCAGTTTCCATATCAGTAAAGCAGGAATAATAGTGCCCACCCATAGGTTGAATGCGCTGGTGCACGCGAGGCCCTTGGAATAGTGTTCGGCATGCGAAAAGGTGCGATACAGGTGTTAGCTTGTGTCACTGTTGTCATCATCATTATTTCAGGAACCTTAATTGGAAGGAAGGTGGGAGAACATGGGCCACTCCACCTGCAAGGCCTGACTTTAAACGCTGAGTGCGCAGCCTCCCCATCCCTGTACCCCTGGCACCTGCTCATATCTTCCCCCTTCCTCTACCCTGCAGTCAAAGCACAAATAGAAACTGCTCTTTTTTCCTTCTTAAAATTCTCTTTGATCATCACTGGGATTAAGCACACTCCAGAAACCCTCCATCAGGTGTGCCAGGGAGAGGAGCACATTGAGGCTCCTTCTCAGATGTGAATTAGGGATGGAATCCCCAGCACCTACCTGGCTCCAGAGCCAGCAGGCCCTGAAGGGTGTTTTCTGGCGGGGCTTCACCCGCACAGCGATCATCCTGAAGACTTCAGCAAACCCAAAATATGTAGATGATAATGTTCAGTAGCATCAGACCGAAAACTGTACCTCCATAACTGTGGAAATGAGGTGAAAGCCCTGTCATATGTGAGCAAGGACTGTAAAGAAAGGCAAACACGTGAAGCATCTGTGTTTGGAGAGGCGTGTTTGCACATTAGCTATGTTTCCTATATAGTGTTTTCCTGCAGTTTCAACCATAGGTAAAAAGTAGAAAAACTGAAGGAGGTCACAGGAGATCCCTACTTCAGAGCAGCCTTTGTCTCAGCAGGGAAGAGGGACTGGGGGGCCGTCAGGCATGAGTTAGCGCCCACTGCGGTCCCAGAGTCGAGGTCCCTGCTGCCCCGTCTTGCTCTCGAACACCCTACCTGCTATATGTGGGGGAGTTGGCAGCCAGTGGCTGCTGCACCACGTCTCAGCAGCAGAGGCGCCCCCCTCAGACCCTTGTAGAGTGAGCTTCCTGGGTAACCCGACGTGGGATGTAGCGCCCTGGGGCTGTCAGAGTGACGCTTGTTCTCAGTGAAACAAACATGGTTTCGGTTCCAGCTTTACTGCTGTCCTGTGTGAGTGCCGTGAGCTTGGGTGAGATTCTTAGCCTCCTTGAGCCTCACTTATGCCATTCTATAAAATGGGACTGGTAAAGCCTTTCTCAAGACTATTAAGAATATTACCCAGGGCCTGGCTCCTAGGGTGGAGAGTTATTATCATGATTAGTTTTATTGGCGAGAACCATCCTTCAGCTCAGATGCCACCACCTGGGGCCACCAGACCCCATTGCTCGGCCAGGACCACTCCCCTCAGGTCTCCTGGGACACCACGTTTGTGCCTATTCCCTCCCATCTACTCCTTTCTCGGAAGAGCAGCATTAGAGAAAACCCCCCCCACTCTCTAGAGGGCGAACATGTTGCCTCAGATGAAGACAGGCCTCATCCGGGACACTGTTTAAGCGGAGGAATGCTTCCAGTGGGTTTCAGGGACCTTCTGGGGCCCCTTTTTGTGTTGTGGAACATGTTTAGTCTGTAACAAGCAGTGAAGGGCCTTGTCCTTGTTCCTCGGGTCATTGCTCTGTCTGTCCTTCCGTCCACTGTAGAAAGGTGGCCCGTGTCCCTGCGACCAGAGCTTGGCCCTGTACCTCTCTGCCTCTGTAGCTGCACTGCAGTGCCCTTCTCTGCTCTTGCACATGTGCTTGGGACATTGCAGACACTCAGTCAGTATTTAATGCGTGACTGATTGATTAGGTCCAGATCGAGTGGGTCTGAGCAGGGCACAGGTGGCGGTCCCACAAGGGTCCCAGGTCCATTTCCCTTCCATTCAGGGGAACTGCCCGCAAAGTTCCCAGAGCGTGGGTCCTACCTCATGTGTCCATCAGCCATGTGTTCCCAGCACTGGGAAATGCCAAACACAGAGTACCGGCAGAGAATGATTTCTAAATGAGCTTCCTGCCTCGGGACGAAGGTCGATTTGCCTGTGCAGTTAAGAGGAGCCACCAGGTGACTGAAAGGGCTGGAGGAGAAGTGATATGGGTGAAAGGTCACTTGGCACTTAGCTGCCTGGCGGTGCTTAATGGACACTGAATAATTGAAGGAATGAAGTGAGGTGGTGAATGCTGCCTTGATGAAGCCGTGAGGAATGAAGGGCATCCTCGAACATTTGCACATTGGTCATTAATGTTTCATCCACAGTGTCTGCCTCCTTTGTTAATTTTGAATGGTAGCAGGAATTTCCAATCACAGGAATACAGTTTCAGGAGAAACATATATAGAGGAATTTGCTCAGCCTGCCATGCAACCCAATGATTTGGGTTTATTTCAGACTAGTCTAATCGCTGGGACCAGCCTGGCATCGCTTGCTGATGTGTTTAGAAGGGACTTGGGTACTTTCGTATCATAACATGTGGAGGGAATTACGGATTTCAGAGCATTACAGCTTTATTGTTTAGGGGGTTTATTTTTGCCTTGCCTGTTTTTCGAAATGAGGTTTGCTAAAGCTGAAATAACTTATTTATTCATGAAGAGGGGTGAGGAGTGGGCACTGAGGTCCAGGGAATAATAATTCTACTCCTCTAGAATGAATACCTTCTTCAAAACGATTTCTGCTGTTGGCACAGCTGAGAACATGCTCACATGACTGTCTCCCTGCAGTAAAGTGACAGGAAAAACACACTGTGTGCAGTGAAGAGCTCTACCAGGCCACCAACTGGTTTAAATCAGAGGGAGAGCTACAGTAAGCACTCTCGCTGTATGTCAGGAGCACCTAGCTAGAAGCGAGAAACAGAGGCCAGGCTGATAGTTTTCAAAAGGTCAGGCCCGTACTGCGGTGGGGTCCCCAGAACACCACCAGGTGCTAGGCCTGTGTCAGCTGGGCTTTCTGGTAAAGCCTCCCACTCTCTGCCCCGCCCCCACCCTCCATCTGGGACCTTGCATTGTGGGGGTTGGCGAGCCTCGCATGCTGAAGCTGTGCCGCCCTAAACCTGCCCTCCCCTGTTGGCCTTTGAGGGCGGGCACAGGCTGTACCCCTGGTCGCCTGCCCTGGCAGCATGCTTTGACGGTGGCCCAGCCTGCAGCCGGCTGCAGCGCCCTGCTCCCGGGAAGCTGGCGTTGCCTGCTGGTAGCCCCCAGCATCCGCAGAGCTCACTCATGCTGCTGAAGGCCGTTCCTCCCAACTTTCACAACTTAACGGAAAAGGACACAATGATACAGGCCTTCTGTCCCAGGCAGAATCAACCTTCCTGCTGCAGGAAGGAACTGGACCCTGGCTTGGCCTTTGGAGGTGGTGTTGCGTGTCTGTTGACTCAATTCCTCTCCACTTACTGAAACCAGGAGCTTGTACCCAGAGCCCATCCTCCTCACAGTGCCTGGGGGTACTGGGCACTGAGCCCAAGCCCCAGTCTGGCTGGAGAGTCTCAGACCTGTCCCTGGGGTTGGGCCTGGGCTTCTAGGGAGCAGGGGGCTGTGGGCGCTGGAGCAGGATTAGCACAGCACAGTCTTAGTGCAGAGAAGGTGATGCAGGAAAGGCTGCGCGCACCTACCTCCCAGGACTTTTCAAAAGTGAGGTCTGTGCGCATTGATTTTGCTCTTTGGAGAGTGTTAGACCATCTCATAGCACTGTATTCCTTTTCTCCAAGTTCTCTTTCCCTCCACTGCAGCTTCTCTCTCTTTCCTGTTCAGGGGTGGACAGAGCACTCCATCCCAGGAGCCCGTGCCCTCCTTGTAAGCACAGGCTCCCCTGCTTTGCGTTTGTATTCTGGCTGCTGACTTTTGAAGCACAGGTTTTCAAGTATAAAATTACTCTCTACATTCCTTCACTTAGCCTCCCAAAAACCTGCCTGATTCCCCAGGGATTGACCTAAATCACTCGAAAGCAGGGTTTCTCAACCTCTCTACTATTGACATTTTATGCCAGGCAGTTCTTTGCTGTGGGGGTGGGGGGCTGTCCTGTGCCTTGTAGGATGTTTCCAGATCCCTGGCCTCAGCCCACTAATGTCAGGAGCGATGTGCCCCCTTTCCCCATTTACAACAACCAAAGTGTCTCCCGACATTGCCAAATGTCCCCAGTGAAGAGCCACCGCTCTGCTCTCTACAGGAATCACGCCAAGGCAGCCCACCCGTTGAAAACATATGCTGGTCCACATGGCAGGATGGGCTGCTCTTCATGTACCAAACTCTGTGGATTATTTGTTCATTTATTCACCTGTCTGTTTACCATCGATCCACCCATCTGTCCACCCAGCGAACCAGCCAGCAACCATCCATGGAATAGTTTGCCTTTGGGGCTCAACCTGCCTGAACTTACATTCTGTTGCTGCCTGGCTGACTGCAGCACCACAGGTCTAACCTCCCTGCACCCCGCTGTCCCCCTCTGTACCAGAGGACACATAGCCTCCCCATGAGAGGCAGCAGGACTGGGAATAGGCGGGGTTTCATGGGCAGGACAGTGAGTTGGGACAGTGGTTCTGACTGGACAGCTAAGGCAGAAAACTGGTGAGGAGGAACTGAACCAGACCGTGGTCAGTGAGCGACAAGAGGAAGGAGGAAGGAGGTGTATCCTGGTCTTGCAGGGTTCACACAATTTAGATGTAGCAGCCAGAGAAGGGGGAGTCAGGGATGACCCCGAGGGGCAGAGAGTCCGATGTGGAGAATGGGAATAGGGACACTCAAGAGCCCAGGGACACAGGTGGGGGAAGTGGGCGCAACTGGGTCAGGTCGAGCCTGAGCCCCACGACTCACCTCATCGCCACACATTTGAAAAGGTGAGCTGGTGAGAGAGGGCTGCTCTCTGTCTGTGTGTGAGACCATCATTGGAACCCTGAGCTTGGATGGAGAAAAGCAAAGACTCTAAGGTCAATCCACTTCGAAGGGTTGGGTGAGCTATACAGGGACGGGATGGAGGTGCGGAGGTGGAAGAGAGCAGATTCAGAAGCAGGGAGCGCATTTGGAAGTCCGAAGCTCCCTGAAAGCTCCCGTGTATTGTCATGGGGAGCTGAGAGGAAGGGATTCAAAGAGGCCTCAAAAAGACCTGCATGGGTGAAGATGGATGGCATGGCATGATAGGGTCAGAGTGTTGATGGAAGTATTGAGGAAGAGGCAACTAGACTAGACCATGTCAGAAGGTGAGTGAGAGACATAGGACCTGAACCTTTAAAATTATTTTTTGAAGGAAATATGAACGTCTTTCAGGGAGAGAGACTGAAGATAGAGGGGATGAGTGAAGCGGAACCAGGATGAGATCCAAGGCAGAGAATGGCTGGGGAAGCATCCTGGGAAGAGGAGAGATACTTCCCTTTTTTGAGGCCAGAGGCAAGGAGGGAGAGTCAGGCAGGGAGGGTCTGTCCTGAGAACAATGGCTTCACCTCCTGCAGTCCAAGACGGGCTGATGGAGGAGGAGACCCTCCTGAGTGCAGGACTCCTTATCCTTGGGCCTCTGTCCTTGACCTTTTCTTTTCCAAGATAGGCCACCGGGCAGTAATTCATCACCATCAGTGGGAATGTCCCAGCACAAGGCCGGAGGAGAGAAATTAAGTTTCCTCCTAAGAGCTCAGGCACAAGCAGCACAACTTTTCTCCACAACAGACAGATGACACAGGTGCTGACCTCTTCAGAGGTCCCCAGCGGAGTCCTCACTTCTTCACTCCACAAAGTGGTTCCCGTTAGTGTTATCACTGAGACGTCATCTCTGAAATACACACTTACTGTGTTCTGAGAGCTTCGCATGCTTTCATCCGATGAGCCCTGTCAGCCCTGGGAGGGTGTTTGAAGGTGAGGGTACCAAAGCACACAGTGCAGGTACGGGCCGGCCCAGGCCACACCACTTCTGCACGGAGCCAGGACTCGCCTGACTGGGCTCACGGGAAACACTGAGCCTGGCCCCCGCACCAGCAGGATGGCTGATGGCGCTCAGGAAATTCAGTGGATCTGAAAAGGTGACAGACCCTGGGCATTTAATCTGGAAATAGTGATTTTTTTTTTTTAATGATATAAAGCTAGGTAGGTAATTAGACAGCATTGCTGGAGAGACGCTGCGGGCACCAGTCAAGAAGAAAGTCCTTCCTGTTTTCCTTTCTTCTCCTTAATCCCTCTCCCTCTTCTTCCACACCCCGCTTCCAAACACCCTCCTCCTATCCTGGCCTGAATACTGGGGCTCCCATGGGGCCTGTGATGACACCCTCCCCAGCCCTGCCCCTTCCAGTTGCCTGTGCTCCACCCCCGAGAGCCTGCAGATGCTGTGCGGTATGCACTCGCAAGGAGAGCTCAGAAGTCGGGCTCACAGGTTGAGCATTTTGCCCACCAGGAGTGTGGGACTTAATAGACAGTCTTACTATCCTTCCCTGTGAGCTCCTGCCGCCTCTGCGGGTAGGGCCATGCTGGAGAGGAGATCAGGAGCCAGGCCACTGGAAGCTTGGAGCTGGGTTTCTCTGCAGTGAAGTGCATTTGAAGTGTAGGCTTTCAGTTTGGGGCACACAGTTTGATCTGCCCTCTCAGACATCCCTTCCCATTAAAAATTTAATATCATCAAAGCAGGGCTCCTGGTTCCTCTGCGGGCCTTCACACTGCCGGCCAGAGCTGGAACCTTTCCCCTCCAGATGTCTTGATTTGCTTTTGTATATCGCGTGTCCAAGCTGTAGAATTACCAGGCTGGATCAGACACTCCTGTGTCCACACTGAGGCTGCCCTCCCACACCCTCTGCAGTCACTCCTTCCTGGGTTCCCTGTGCCCCATCGGCAAGCCAGGACCACCGAGCTGGTCTCTCCTCCCCGAGGCTCCAGTGTGCATCACTGGTTCTGGCCCCTAGCAACTCTCACACGGGTTCTGATGCTGCTTAATCCGACTCTCCCTTACTGGATTGGAAACCGCTTAAACCCAAGTCTCACATCGCTTAACGACGGAGATACGTTCTAAGAAATGTGTTTTCAGGTCATTTTGTCGTGGGTAAACGTCTCAGATTCTGATCGCATGAGCCCAGCAGTGCACTCCGCCACTCCGATTGGGACCATGTAGCTGCGGTCCCTCGTTGACCCACATGGCTTTAAAGTGACGCATGATTATGATAGTCAGTCCTACGATGTGCCACCAGGCTGTTAGTGTTTGGGTCCCTAGAAGTGACAGATGTCAACCAATAGCTCTGGTATCAAGACCTGAGTGTAATGAGAGGCCCGGAGTGAGAGCTGTGCAAAGGAGGCATGCAAGTCCCCTGGGAGGTCAGGGACGTCTGTGTCAGCACCACTGGGTGGGCCTGGAGTGCCTTGGTGGCGCTGGCACACAGCAGGCATTGGGCCTCGGAGGCTGTCGTCATTCTGTGTCATGACTCCACTCCCTCTATGCTCATTCCCAAAATTCCAGCAGTGGGCCATTCTCCTGGTGTCAGAACTACTTCCTCACTCACATAAAGCCAATGAGTAGTGAATGTGGGGCCCATTGAGGGAATGTCAGCGAAATTGGAGCCAAGAGTAGATGTACCGGCGCAGTGGGGAGGGGAGTGTCTGGGAAGGAGAGACCAGATTCCAGGGCGCATTCCCATGCTCCCCCAGCCCTGGTCACCCATCCCTTCTAGCCCAAGTGAGTCTCTTCATGGCTTTCCTCTTTCTTTTTCTTCCCCCCTCCAGAAATAGGACCTTCTCATACACCTAATTCAGGAGTATTTCAAGACTATTACTTCACTCACTCTCCCTCTAATTCAGACCACTTTCACAATGTCCATAAGTTCTTCCCATGTGAGGCCTAAAATAGACAGCCCCTCCTCGTGGACGATAGACAGGCAGACACAACCCACTACCACCCAGAAGACAAGGAACCCACAGGGCTTGGATAGCTCCTTCCAGGATGAGATTTGGTGTGATTTTAACTTATTTGCAGATAATTAACCCCAGGGTCGAGAAATCAGACCCTTCTACCTCTGCGGAGATTGAAATCAGATTTTTGAAGAGAAGCGATTGCTATATAGAATTAAAAGCTTCTTGATGAATACTGCTGCCGGCGCACAGGGAGGAAATTACAGTAGCACTTTCTGCTATGTAATTAAAAAACCAAAAAAGCAAAGATGAATGAAATACCCACAAGTGAAAATGGGATTTGGTTTGCAGCGGAGGAAATTGAAGCTGAGTCACATGACTTCCATTCCCCAGTCTTAGTACAGAGGGTCCTGAGTCATGTCAAAGAACAGCAAGGACTGACACGTTTTCCTTAACCTTCGTAATTCCCAAAAGGAGATTTTTACTCCCAAAAGGTGGGTGGTTTTTTTGTTTTTTTGTTGTTTTTTTTTTGTCCATTCCAACCATTGACCCTCTTTCTAAAATACCAAAACCTTGCGTAGACCCCGGTGGGTCAGAATCTCTGTTATCTTCCCTGCTCTCCGCTGCCACACCTGGTTTCATTAATCACACTGATCCTGTCTTGAATCTAAGCACCTTTGCTCAGAAAGAGAGCAAAAATAGCAGCCCAGAGTGGGCCTTAGTGTCTGCACTGTGCTGGGAGACCTCAGTTCCTCCTGGAGAAAGGTCAGAAGTCCTGGTCCCTGCCCCAGGGGGCTTCAGCACAGGGGAGCATGCACCTGACCTCTGTGACCCAAGACAGAGCAGGACAGAAGTCACTATATCTTTGTTTTCCTCCAGTGTTTATTGTAGTAACTTTGATTTACAAAATAATGTAGGTTCAGATATGCAGATGTACCATCCATCAAAAATATAACATTACACCACACCCACCAGTAGTCCACACGGTCCATTGGACCCCACGACCCTTTGCTGCCACCCTGCCTCCTTCCCCTTGATGTGTGGGAAGTGACACCCTCTTTTCTGCTGCGCTGTCTGTCCCTTGTGGGAGGGCCCACGCGGGGCATGATGCCGGCAGGTGGGCAGAGTACACACTCACCTCTGGAGAACAAAGGTGATTCTTCTCAGAATGTGATATGTAATATATATATATATGTATATATATATATACATATATATATATATATTGCTGTAGGAACCCACTGGTTATTGATGGCATCTTATGGCTACAGATCCTTAAATACAGACCTGAACGAATTCAACTCTAATAAATTTAAAACCATCATGGGTGTGAGAACACTACTTTTTCAATCCAGAGGGGAGAGTTTTCCAAGAGCGATGGGTGAATACATGACAAACCAATTTACTGCGGCAGCGCCTGGGATAGGAAATAACTCGCACTCCATCTCACTCAGCCCTTCTCAGCCCCTGCAGTTCCCATTAGTCCATGAAGCTGCTCTGTCCTCTCTCTCACTAAGCTAGATTATTTGGGGGTGAAAACATTAGTCGAAACTCTACTTTCACTTTGCCTTATGGTTTAATGTTAGGAGATAAAGTGTCACTTCATAGGTACCCTGCATTAGCAACACAATCAAGCTCACATGAAGAATATCATGCAATTACTTCTTATGAAGATAAGTTGACCAACTGAAGGCACATACGTGTGCACTTAAAACTCCTTACAAGGATCCTAAAAGGCAGCAGGGGAAACACGAAATCAAATATACTTCAGAAATAAGATCGTGCAGGAAGGCGAGCCAGTCCCTTCTGCAGTGGTGTGAGTGACAGATGGTATTTGTTGGCTAACCTAACCGTCATCCATAACTCTATTCTCCCCGGCCTCGAGGTGGGCGTGCAACCCTGTGCTGATCAGTAAGAATGAGAAGTTTCTGGATGGGGTTTCCTGAGGCTTTTTCGCCCAGCACACCCCTTTGGCTTTTTCCCACACAACTCTTCTTCCATCTTTCTGTCCACCACGCTTGTGTGAGGCCTGGCGCTGCAGCAGCCATCTTGCAGCTATTAGGAAGCACCCATGCCAACAGTGCCTGTGTGTAAGGGTGGTGGGACAGAAAGAAGAAAGTGTCCAGAGCCTCACGGCATCATTGACAGCTGCTCTGATCTACAGACCTCCAGAAGCTTTTTAATGTGTGTGAGCCCATTCAGCTCCTGGCTGCATGCAGCTGAGCTCATCAGAACTGACACACAGTGTAACTCAGAACCCTGAAGATGTAGAATATGTTGTTCTGTTGCAAATAGTCAAAGAGAAGGGCGTGCTCAAAGACACACAAATAGAACACGATCCTTGAGTGGTTCCACAATTTAAAGAGAACTCAATGAATAAGATATTCCAAAAACATCTAAGAATGACTGACGCGGTGGAATGAGTGATTATTACTTGGAAGTAAAGTGGCAAAGAGAGCAGAGGTTTTCCTGTTTACCAGATACAGAGTGAGCTATATAATTCTAAGGAGTATTTTTATTGCCAGAAACATTTAACTTTCATAAAAGCTTAAAAGTAATTTTTATCATTATTTCTGCAAAAAATGTTTTTATTAAAGGAAACACCATATGGTAGCAGCAAGAAGAGTTAGTTACAAGTCACGAAGCTAGTCACAGATTTCTTTCCAACAGTTAAATTCAAAATACTTATCTCAGACCCTACATTTAGAAAAAAAAATTTTTTTGCAAGACTCCTGAAAGTATAAAACTTCCATCAAAGAGTGGTACATGTGTTTGCTTTTTTGTTTTCGTCCTGTGGAAAACAAAATAAGGTCTTAGGAGACCTAGGAGTTCTATTCACAATATTCAACAAACAGACTTCAGCTGCAGTGGTGCGTGTGGCTGGGCTTTGTGTGAAATCTCAGGTTATCAGCCCATGGGAATCCAAGGGCCATCGTGCATATGTGTTACTGAAACTGATTTCATGATACACACCCCATCCAAAGCTCTCGGACAAGCTAGTCGCCCCTGAGCTGGCAGAATGCTAACGCACCAAGCCATGTTTGGACTGTGGTTTCCACCTCTGGGCTAGTTTGCTTTGGTTTTTTAAACACTCATAGGCCTTTAGTTTAGAAAACCTGAGATGACCTTGCCCCACCCCAAAAAAGTAACAACAAAACAAGAATCCTAAGCCCCAGCTCAGTAATCTTTGACTGAAGAAGTTACCGGACCGGCCTCTTGTTTGTGGTATCACAGTACGACAACTCCCGGCAAGACAGAGTGGCAGTGCAGGTACGGTGGATGGAACTATGTCACCTTAGCTGGGGCGCAGATTTGCATGACCACCATCAGATACAGGAAGAGGCTGTCATAAAAGGGGCCCCCCTTGAGCTCCCCTATGTAGTCGCACCCACTCCCCGCCAGCCCCGCTGCCTTCTACCTTCTAGCAAACACTAGTTGTTTTCTCTCACTCTTATTGTCATTGTCAGAATATTGTCTAAAGGGGTTGTGCCATAGTGGACACACATGCTTCTGGGCTAATGTTGACCAGTTCTCTTCTCCTAGCAAAAGTCTACGGTGTTAGTTAGAAAGAGTCTCTCTTCGAGGTCTTCTCTAACCCTTGCTTTGGATCTTAGAGGACAGTGTTGACTCCCCACCCAGGCAGCGTCCGCGGCGGGAGGACTCCCGTGCTCCACATGTTCATAAGCATTTTAGAGCAAAGGCAGGAGGATGAGCGCCATCGAATCCCAGTCTCTTCCTTCCTGGAGCCTCTCCTCCCAGCTGTTCCACTAAAGGAATACTCTCATCGCTTTATTTACTCCTCTCTACAACTCTACAACATCTGTCTTGTGACCCCATTTTCCAGGTGACGCAGTTAAGGCTTTGAACAATTAAGGAAATCTTTCTCCACAGTCGTCTAACAAGCCCAAGACTTGAACCCAAATTTAATGGACCTCACAGTCTTTGCTCTTAACTACTGGATTGAAAAGCAGACCCAATGCCTACATACACACACCTGAAAATCTTGTGATCCTCTAAGTTATGGTCTGGGGCCTCCCAAAAGCTTGACCTTTAAGGTGTGATAAAATAGTAAGAGTTGAAATTGTTCCTTAACCATAGGAAACAGAGAACTAAGATTTTCGTGAGGCTTATGAAATGGAGGCATCTGGAAACTTTGAGGCCATTTTAATTTGTCCCTGTGAGGAAAGTCAGTGATGGAGATCAAAGTCCGTGGAAGCAGAAGCCTGTGCAAGGGTGTCTCTCACCCAAAGTACCAAGTCACTGGGCCACCTCCTATCAAGTATGTGGCCCTAGTAAGAAGCACGGCATCAGACTTGTAAAAAAATCTTCTCTTCCCTATCCCTTGTTCTTTTTGAGAAAACAAAATCCCCAGCTTAGGTGAGAAACCCCACTCTAGGTATTTACAATCTCTCCAAAGGGTGGGCCCCGCTTTCCTGGTGCTGTCTCCATTCTCAGCATTACCAGGCTACCGGGGCCCCTGGCGACTTGTCTTCCTCCCACAGACATAGTCTGACATGAGGCCTGGGAGCTCAAGGAGAGAGCAGCTCTGGTCCCTACTGTGGGGAACAGATGCTCCCACATTTGGTTGCATTCAAGTCACTGACTCCACCTTTTGAATGCAATGACCTTGAGAAAATAAATGTCGGTGCCCTCTGCCCTTTGTGCCTGGTTCCTACCAGGGGCCTTGAGGAGGCAGAGTACACACCACCTGGCTAGACTAGCTTCTGCCCACTGTCTTCTGCCCCCTGCATCTCCGCCTGACTTCAAGCACATCGTTAGAGGCTCCATGCCCTGATTACTCCTCCTCTTACAACACAGGCTCCCCTTGGGTGTGAGGAGCAAGAGTCTGCACCAGTCCTGATAAGCCCCTATTCCTATGTTCTTCTCTGGTGCCTCCAGCTGGGTCATGACCTTGAGTCTGCCCTGCCCTTTGACAGCTTCTGTGTCTGCTCCCAGACTCCTGGCCATTCTTCCACACGCTGGTAAGTAGGACTAGAATGCCAAGCAGCTGGGGGCGCCCCCAGAGTCTCCTGAGTCCCAGTTAATGCGTCATGCCCCACACAGCCTGGACCACACTGTACCTTTATGACATCAGGTCACAGCCACCTGAACACACACACACACACACACACAAAGTCAGTCCCTATGACAGCTCTCTGGCCCACCGAGCCATTGTCTTCAGTTACAGGTGTTCTGAACAGCAGACTCCCGGGATATTCCCTAGGAATCTGTTTCTGAACTCAGTTGGCCACCATTTTTTCACTTGGCTTGAGACATTTTCTGTGCAGGTTTGGCCTTGGGAAAGACAGACTCAACTTTCATGACTAAGATTAATGAGTATCTTGGAGCCTACTTTTCCCCAGTTTACTGGAAATTCTCATTTTGCCTGCTCCCAGTCTGGTTTGTAACGAAGAGGTCCACATGTAGTGGAAGTTTGCTGGCACTTCAGTGCCCACAGACCCAACTTGGGGCACAGCTTTCACCCTCCCACAACTTTGCTTTGAATCACCACATCATGTCTTATTTTTGTCCCTTCTTCCTGCATTGCTGTGCTTCCCAGATTTCTCCCGCTTTGATTCTAAGCATAGTTCCTATAAAAGAACCAAGTCGGTTAGTCTAAGGGGTGGAGGCGGGTGAGGAGAGGGGTGACAAGTCTCAAAATATCTAGTTGACCTTTTATTAAGTATATTCTTCTTCCTCTTTTTATGTACTGCCCTCTAAGCATTTGCTTCACTGAGAACTTTGCTGGCAGAAAGCATTTAGAAGAGTTGGAGATTTGTTTTCTTTTGTTTTGCCTGTGCAGTTTCCTCTTATTTTATCTGGCAGAATTTTCTGCTTGTTTTGTCTATTGACTTGTTCTGTGGGCTGGTTGCTCTTTCTTGCCCTCCTCCCCACTTGCCTCATGCTTTGTAAGTGTCTGCAAAGAAGAGGGTATGTTGTGGGCACTGCAAATAATGAAAACAAATCTGGTGACATTATTCTGTACAGGTAAACTTCCTGTCCCACTCGGGTTTCCTTAAAAAGAAAACACCAAGTCATAGTTTTTGAAGGCATTCTTGGCTGTAGAAGGAAAGCAGCCGCTCCTCAGCCCTGTTGAGAAACGGGGTCACCACTCTGAGTGGGCACACCTGTGCCTGATGGCGCGGAGTGGCCCACAGCTGCATGTGTCTGTGGGCAGGGCTGGTGTGTGAGACTCTGGATCGGTGGCCGGCATATGACCCAGCTGGCCAATAGCACGATCACTTTACTGCCCTGTAGGCTAAGTCTAGTTACGTGAGCTGTGAGACTCCTGGCTGTCACCCAGTCCTCTGGAAAACCTTGAGAATGTCCGTTAGGGATTCCAATACCCTAAGTGACGGCGTGCTTTCCCTTGGAAACTTCTGCTTTTCTTGTCTCAGAAATCCCCTGATGAGACTGTCTGCAGTGGGTGGCTCTCACCCTTCAACCTCATCCATCACTCTGGAAACTGCAGACCTTCTTTTGCCCACCTGACGTCTAAGACGGAAACCTACAGCGGCAACACCCATTGTGGGGATGAGGCGGGAGCGCGTGCGTCACACATTATAGGTCGGGATCATATGCGCCGCACGGTGCCTGCTGACAGGGCCGCGTGGTCAGTGCTCCTGGTTTCATCATCTCTGTGCAGCTGCTCAAGACACCTTGATTACTGGAAGGTGAAGGCCCTGCTCTGGAATAATCTTATCAAAGTTTCATGGCGGCATTTGATGTGTAACATGCCTGGCTTAGAACAAAGCCCTGTGTCTAATGCTGTTGTCAGAGACTCCACGACACTGGAGTTGTTTTCAGGATGAGGGCTTCGCTGGGGATCACTGTCGGTGGAGACCATGGTTTGGGGGAGTCAAAAGGGAGATAGAGGCTGGGAAAGCACGGCCACTGTGCGCACGCTGAGCTCCAGGTAGCTGTTTCTCTTTCCTCTGGGGAAGTGAAAGACAAAGGCAGTCGATCATAGTCATCCCCACTGCACCCCCGTAGGAATGGCCTCCACCCACCGGGGGCTAATTCCCCATTTTCCCTGGGGACTGCTGTCCTGACGGTCACCACACCCCACGTCGGGGCCCACCTGGCTCTCGGGGAGGCTCCTGACTCATCACAGCTACTGACAGTCTTTCCATTTCTTCCACCCAGTCCTGAGCCAGTCTGTGCACGTGCTTCCTCCGTGACAGGCTGTCTCAGGACAGACGGACAGTAAGAGACACATCCAAGGGCCCCTGGAGTGTCTCCGTAATGTTGAGAGAGAGCCTCAGAGAGGCTGTTCTCCGTGTGGGTGGGGAGCTGTGGCTGCAAGCCTGGGGATGGAGTGGCGCACGTAGGAGGGCAGCCCGAGGCCGACCCCCAGAGCCACACAGGACAGCCTCTCACGGCCTCCTCTTAGCAAAGCAGTCTGATCCCCGCACTCGGGGCCTGTTTGAACTGGGAATTGTTCTCACAGCCCACACCCTCCTGCTTGAATCCGTCCATCCACAAATGGCCCCCTAACATTCAGGGAGCCATTCCAGCAAAAAGGTGCAGAAGTGGAGGCAGCTGTGCTGCAGGGGCTTCCCCAGGTCAGTGACAGCATGTGGCAGCCAGGGACCCCACCGGTTCTGTCTGACTGCTCGCCCGCTCTCCTGCCTGCACCTCTACCGGTCCCCGCCACCCACAGAGGAAGCCCCAGTTCTCCGCTGTGACCTGACGTGAATGGAGACCAGCACGCCGGGCAGATGCCTCGACTTCCACATGCACCTCGGGTACTGCAGCCCTGGTGTCTGCACTGGGGCCGCCTTCGAGCACAGCCCTGGGAAGCTCCGGCCAGTGGCACGGACAGGACCCTATGCAGAGAAATGCATGAACGGATATAGCCCTCGTTTACTGAGCAGTCGTAAAGAAAACCCCCACATCGAGATCTCTGCGGACTTGGAGAGTAAGTGACAGTGACAGAAGAGAGAGTGCCTCATTGCTGTTGTTCTCTCGCCTCATCTCCCCCTTGCCTGCGGCACATGGCACTCTTTAGCAAAAGTTATGGTGCTGAATGCCATGATCTGTAGCATTTATGTCGTAATTAACATTCATAAACACACCCACAAAGTGGACTAGAAAAGAGCCATTCAAAAAAATGAAGTCGAGCGTCTGAGCTAGGCCTGCCGCAGCGAGGAAGTTATTATTAGCCCTGTCCCACTTTCTGGCTCTTGTGACACAGCCAGATTCTCAGGGAAAATGGCCCCAGAAGCGATTTCCTGGAAATCCCAAGTCATGGAGTGGTTCCCAGGGCTCCTGGGAAGAGGGGAGCCTCTGGATGCCTTCCCTCCTGTGCTGGGAGCGCGCTCAGGGCGGTGAGGGCTGTCTGAGCAGATGCGTGCCCCGCGCGTGCATGTGGTTTAACCATCTCACTGCTCAGCAGATTCCACATCTCTGCACACCACTCTGTCTGTGTGCCTCTCTTGTAATTGGTCTTGATCAGCACTTTGCAGAGACAGTAGAATAAAAAGATTTGAAGAAGGCACAGAATGTCCCATGCTGCAGGTAGAGAACCCCATGGGCCTTCACAACCAGCATTTACACCAGAGGGAGCCCTCTGTGACCCTGGAGGGTAGACTCAAGCTTGGGACAAGCTGAGCTTGGAAAGGAGCCCCACAGCTTTTGATGTGGGAACAAGCTTTGCCCCTGGGACACATGATGACGCGTTTAATCCTGACTTAGAGTCTCCAATTCAAGACAAAGCATCTTTCCACCGTGATGGCTCCTTTCAGTATATTAATTACTAAAAGTAATCTATCTAATACCTTATATTCCAGGCAGCCAGCCGATAATCATCTTCTTTCACTGCTGGGACTTGCTCAGCGCTGAGCTGGGCAGGTGCTCTCTAGAAGCCAGAGCCTACCCTTGTGGACAGACAGCAGTCCTTAGATGGTGTGTGGAAAAGGGGACCCCCACACACGTCTTCCACACTGATGGCACTCAGTCTGTGACAGTCGCGGGCTCCTGTCTGCAGGCCATGTATTCATTTGCACTTTTGAGTGTAACTCACATAGTGACTGTGCTCGTGTCATTGAGTCCCAGCTAGTCAGAGTCCCTCTGCTAAGTAGGTGTCAGGGTGCTCCTCGTTTTTCAAAGCAAAGCTCTTTGCAGACAGTGCCAGCTCAGACTCTAGGCAGCACCCAAATGTGTCTAGGATTCAGGGGCTTAGTCTGGAGAAGCTTTGCAGAAAGCTTGGGGAGCCGCTGGACCAGGCCTTACCCATCCTCTCCCCTCAGTGCCCAGTTGAACATATCCACAGAAATCAGCATCTGTCTCTATTCCTTTGAAATGTGCACCCACTATTTGCCCAGCTCAGAGACTACCGTGAACACGATTAAAGAGAAAGCACTGTCCACATGCAGCTTACATTCTGTGGGGAGAGAGTAATCACAGAAATGAGTCATATGATTAGACAATGGTGAGTGCTTTCGAGAAAAGTCAGGGACACAGACCCATTCTAATGGCAGGAACACACCTGAGTTTGATGTTTCCATGGGGCTGTTGCACCAGCCAAAGGAGGTCACAGTCAGCAAAGCAGAATCAGAAATAACAAATGAGGCTGTCTGGTGGGGAACACACTTTCTGGAATTGGAGGAGAGGCAGGAGGTAAATGATAACCAGAGATGAGGCTCAATCAAGAGTCTCTTCAAGATGGACTAGACTGGGACGCATCTACGTAGTGGTAGAAAGGCAGGTGATGCTCAGTGGAGATGCAGCAGAGAGAGAGCATCAATGGGAGGCACGGTGCCCCGGATTTGAAAGCAGTTCAATACCATCATCACGGTGGGTCAGCCACAGGCCTCGAGGAGGACGAAAGAGGAAGATAAAGGATTGCTGTGAGCGTTGATGGAGTTGAGGGCTGCAGGCTGGAAATTTATGGGATTTCCTTCAATCTCTTGGTGACGTCTTATATCTGTCTGGGAAGAAAGGCAATAAAGTTACTGAAAAGATGATTTTTGATAATTTCTCTTTCAGCTTTCCAAATCATCTCTAAACATCTCCCACGGTCAACCCCATTTTGTAGAATTTCTGAGTCTTTCTTCACCACCATTTTGGATGTTGCTCAACTAGGCATCCTATTAGCTCAACCTAGAACTTTCTGCTTCATTCTTCCAAGCAAAGATGGACTTCGTAAGCGTAAGTTAGGTGGATTTTGAGAAGCTGGGCTGGAATCCTGATTCTGTATACAACATTGCTCCTGGGTCAGAACATGCATTCCATTCTGGTACAGACTCTCACTGTCTTCTAAATGGTGTTTAGAATATAGCTCTGCATTGGCGACTGTAATAATTTGGGAAATCATGGAAGTCGAACCTCCACTGTGTGTTGATCTGGTGAGGAGAAGAGGCCCCAAGTAGCCCAGGCCCATAGACTTGGAGTTACAGACGCTCCTTTCATCTCTTAAGCAAATGGCATCTTGCAGCCAAGTATTTGTTGCTGCTTCACAGCCACTTGGTGTCTCCTGGACAATAAAAATGCAGTAGTTCCCAGCAGTTCTTTGCTCAACTTTTTCCTACTGAGCAAAACAAAGTTAAGAATGACCCACTGTAGCACGACCTGTGGCTTAGCAGTTAAGTCCATGACTTCTGGCTGGTGCAGTCCACATATATCCCAAGGACCCAACTTCGCCACCAGGGTCCAAGGGGGAACAACCAAGATGAACAACTAAATAAAATAAAGGGCTTCTTCCTCCTCTCTCTGCCTGCCTGGTCACCTTCATTCCTGTCCGCATCTTTCCTTTAAAAGAAAAGAAGATAATCCATTCTGTGAACTGGCTTCAACTGCATTCATTCTAGTGAGAAATCCTTTAAAAGAGTCAGCACATCTAATTCCAATCTCAGGGGCCTCCCTCTGTGGGTCAGGTCACTAACGTGCAGGCTATGAAAGCTGTGGATCCAGATTCAAGAAACAGGGCTGGGGTGGTAAAGAAAATTAAATTAAAAAATTTTTTTCAATCTTGGATCCTTCTGAAGCTTCTAAAGTAGAATTTCTCCCCCTCTCCTCACGACCAACTCGAGATAACAAAGCAAAGGAGCAAATGCTTCTCCGCACCTTTTTCTGGCTGTGGGGGTGAGCCTGGCACACACGGGGGCTGTGCCCAGGAAGCCAGTCTCCCTGGGCCCTGAATCCAGGGCCCTGATGCACAGAGGCATCTTGGACATATACTAAGCACTAAGTTGCTGTATATTTTTGAGAAACCATTGATAAACACAAAAATAACTCTTGGACCATCTTCCATTTAAAAACGCTTTCTCCCACCTATCACCCAGTCAGTGTTGGAAGACTTAAAAAAAATCCCTCCCCCAGTCCTGCCTGCCCTCCTTTGTGGGCCCCCTGTGCCCACTGGTGGTTTGTGAAGGGCCAGGCTCAGTGAACCTCTCCGCTGTGATGTGCAAAGATCCCGATGAGGGAAACACCCGTGATTCATACGAAGCACTTGAGCTTTTCTCTCCCCTCCTCCAAGATGTCATAACCGATACATCAGGGCTTTGAGCTGTGTGTTTCTCCCCTGTGCCCATCAGAAATCTGTGTAGAGTTAAAGCTAAATCAAGGGATGTATTTAATTAAAAGACAAATCGCAAAATAAGGTTGTGGCACAGGCTTTCTAATTGTGGTCTGTTAGATTTTAATTACTCTTTGTAAATGGGGAGAGTTAACCCAGACACGTCTTCACACACTCCTGTTCTTTTTAATCACAGAGAAGATGCTCTGGGCTGCTGACAGGACGGGCTTCGCTGTGCAGAGCGACTTGATCTCACCCATAGTGACTCAGCAACTTGCCGAATGCAATTAGCAGCTTTGTAGCTACTTACT
Organism: Solenodon paradoxus; assembly: GCA_004363575.1. NCBI lineage: Eukaryota > Metazoa > Chordata > Mammalia > Eulipotyphla > Solenodontidae > Solenodon > Solenodon paradoxus. Next base: position 39,830 of record RJWH01005569.1, on the reverse strand, counting down.
CAGAAGGGCTGTAGTAAAGTCTGGCTTCAGACACCTGCAGAAGCAGAGCTCCCAGTCCAAGATCTGCTCTTTGTTATCAGCAAGTATCACAGTCTGGGTGGAACAGAACAGATGTCGGGGACCTCCCCCTGCACCCCAGACCTTCCCTTGATTGATAGGGAGGCACTTGGAGACTCACAGGGGAGGGCCTGAGTGAGATCTGAGCACACATCTCATCCATGTAAAGAGGCCGAGACCCAGGGTGTTAGGGGATGCTCAGGGTTACCTAGGTGTCAGGGGAAAGAAGCCTGCTGACACGCCACGCTTGCGCCTCCCCGGACCTTCACAGCTCTCATCCAGAGCCCCATCTTAGGAAGGGATGCTGGGGTATCCTGGGGAGGACCCTGCAGACTCAGCCTCAACAAACAGTGCAGGGGAGGTGGGCAGGTGACAGGACATCCTTTTCGTCACCATGGGAGTAGTAGCCAGTCTGAGACGGTCCAAGATGTATGCAGGATCACTTTATAAAAGTGCCCCGGAGTTGAAATTCAGCACCTGCCAGTCCTCTCACTCTTGATTTGGATGCATTAAAGCAAAGGGCGAAAGGGGGAATGTGAGGGAGAACACAGGCGTAGCGTGGAACACTGAGTCAGACGTGCTGCAAACACAGAAGAAGAAGGTGGCCAGAGTGGGCTCCGCTCTGGATGTCCATTTGTCTGGCTCGTGGAGGAGAGACGGGAGACCTCCTGGGCACTGGTGCTGCAGGGCCCAGGATATATGCTGTCTCCTCCAGTCCAGCTGTCGTGCTCCGCTCACCTGCCAACAAGATAGGAGCTCCCTCTGCAGCCTTTTTCTTGGACACCCACCTGTGTTTTGTGAGTCGCTGCATTGTCATTGAATAGACCTACATCTCTACCTGGAGGCAGAGGTGAATGAGGATCTTTAAACGCACTGTAACACTGAGAGGCTCTCACACAGGCCTTCAGGAAGCCAGGCCTTTCTTTTGCTGCCCACCCCCGCCCCATATTAATATGCGTGTAGATTCTGTGTCTTTGGCCCAGCTGTTGAAAAGACAGAGTAGATGTTTCTTTTCATCCTGCTCTATTTTTCTCCCGTGGTCAGAGATAACTGCAGAGAGTCTTTCAAAAGAAAACCAAGTTCCAGCTTCCAAATAAAGTACAGTCAACAGTGTTTCCGAAATGCACTGTAGCTTTCATGGAAGCCAGCAGGCCGTGCTCACCAGCACCAAAGCACTGATGACAGAGGCCTTGCTCAGACGTCACGCTGGAGACACTCGTCGGCCAGGGCAGCGTGAGACAAAGTGTACAGTGCTTCGCCCCCAACACCCAGTAAATCACAGTGAACGTTAATGCTTCTTGCTTTTTTCCTGTTAAGTACATCTGGGGTCACATAACTTTTTATTAATCTGAGCAAATGTTTGTGCTGCTCACTAAACAAATTAACTAGCAAAGCTTATAATGCTAATAAGAATTATGGTAACTTCTGGCTTTTATTGAGCATGTATTTTGTGCCAGGCACTGGGTTAGGATCTAATACACATATAGTTATCAAGTCTATTTCATTAGCCCCACTTAAAGATGTCAGAAATTAGACTTAGAGAGATTCAGGAACCCACCAGAAAAAAGTCACAGCTGAGAGACCTGCTCTCAGCCTCTCTGCAAGTGTTTCAACGAGGGGTCAGGTCCCCTGAAGCCTGGGACAGATGGCACCGACCAGACAGATGAGCTTTCATGAGCTACTTACTCCAACGTAGGGCTTTTTCAGGAATTCCATTGCAGATGGTGACTGGCCTTGGAAAACCAGGACCTTAGACACTGCAGTTTCTAACAGTTCTGATGGAAGGGAAACCTCCTCACTAGGCTGTGTCTGTACCATCATATGACAGCTTCAGCCTCTCCTTTTTGAGTTGTTTCCTTCCTAAAATACACCTCTCATGGGTCTTCACTGAGCATGTTGAGGGGTCAATGTTTGTTTAATCTCATTTTGAAAATTTTTTGTTTTGCCACTATTCTAGAATGACAGCTTAGCTGCATATAATTAAGCTTGATTCACATTTGGTTGGTATTATTCCATCACCTCTTGACCTTGCTGTAGCTCTTGAGAAACTGCCTATTTATTCCATTGTTCCCATGTGTGTTCTCCGCTTTTCTTCTCTCCTTGTTTTGAAGGTCATCTTTTTGTCTTTTATCCCATTTGGAGTTTATTATACTTCCAGAGTCTGAGGCGTTCACCACCTCTGGGAAATTTTCAGCTAGTATGTTTTCAGATAGACCTCTCTTTGTTCTGTCTCAGTTCTTCTCCTGGTACCTATGCGTTGTCCTGTGTTCCTTACTCTCTCATGCCTTCCATTTCTGTGCTTCTCTCTACTGCATTCTAAACAGTTCCTCAGACTCTGTCTTCCAGTTTACAGATTCTCCATTCAGCCACATCTACACATTTTTAAATCGTAATCAAGTTTGTATTTCTAAACAGCAAATCTTCAAATAATGTCACTTCAGTCAGCAGTGTGTGGCTCATCGTTTTGTCAATGAGAGAAAGAAAATCCCAACTGTCTTTGAACAGAATGATATTATTCAAGGACCTGCTTTCATTTACACATTGTTTCACTTAAATTCGCAGTTTCCAAGGACCTAAGAATGATGTTAAGTGAGAACTTACCGTACATTTTTTGTGGCGGTCTCCTTCAGACCTGCTGCTCATAGTGTTCCTTTATATGGTGTTTTTATGTCTTCAAGTGTTTCAAGAATTGTTAAATGTTCAATAATTTTAAATGCTTTTTTAGACTGTTCTTGTATCTGGAATTCTTGAAACACTAAACCTTTCTTTTTTATCTGATGACTCTAGGATATAACAAGTTTTTTCCTCATGGGTTCTGTAATTTTTGCTGAGAATCCTGTTCATTAGAGCCTTTCCTGGGGTTACCCCAAGTTATCAGCCTCCCTTCCAGAGCAGTTCTGAATTTTCTTCTGCCACATACTCTAGACATCCTGGGGTTGGCACCTTTCTTGGACCAAGACCCTCAGCTTTAGGGTCTGAGGCGCTGTGCATTTTGGAACCCAAATCCAGTTGGGACACAGAACTGGGGTTTTGATTCTCAAGGCAGATAACTGTTTTGTTTTGTTTTTTAGTGTTCTCCAAATCCAAGTAGAAGCAGGATTCCTTTTCTCCTCTCTATGCCAAGGATTTTTTTTTTTTCTTTGTCTACATCAAGGATATAGCCCTTTGGGAGTGTCAGTTCCAGCTTCTTGGCATATTTAGACCAAAGCCTTCGCCTTCTAGTCTCAGATAGACATTTGAATCTAAATTCCAGGTTACAGTAACTGCTATGCCCCTTATCTAGGCAGCTGGAGATTTTCCCTTACTTTCATATGATACTTAGCTGTTTACTTTTTAAAGTCCATGTTAATAGATGTTACAGAGCACATCTAGGAGTGTGTGAAAGTAGGGTCTTTTGTTTATCTTATTCTGGGTAATTATGACACCTGAAACAGATCATGATGGGGAAAGAAATAGAAATATTCTTTCATCGTCTGTTCTAACAATCTGCCCAGAGCACACTATGCCCAAGTCTGCACATGCTCCTTTGCCCAGGAAAATATTCAGCACAAGCAAGGGAATGTGAAGGCGCTGGCCCACGGCTCCACTTTCTCTATGACGCGGCGGTGCATCCCACTGCTTCCTGAGCCCGTGGCTGAGTCGCACTCACCTGGACCAGTGGCCTTTGAAATTGACCCACTGGGTAGTCTTATTGAATCTTGTCTAAGCATTCGTAATAGACCAAACTCCGCTTCAGGAAATTGTTTTTCTTCAGCACACCATAAATGTAAGTAAGCTTCATGTCTTTTTCTTCTTCTTCTTTTTTTTTTCTGAAGTAAGAAAATGCCAAAAAGAGAGTGCTTACTTTCATTGAGTTTGAAAATGGACAACTGCACCTCAATAATATTTTGAAATGGTTTATTGACCCTGACTTACTTTATTAATACTTTCTTCCAAGTTGCTGACAGCGCTTTTGCTCAATGGCTTCATTTTTTCCTAACTGAGGGACTAGTTAGAGACAAATCGCATCACTGCGGTTTTATTGAGCTCTGAAGAGGTCAGTAGATTTATCCAAGTACCAGAGATAACCAGGCCACCAAAAACAAAGCTGTGTACTGGCACCTACCCGCCCCCACCCCCGCAACCCCAAACAAAATTGCTTTTTATGGAATTATATTTTAGGGCTAGTCCCTCAAGTTTCATCAAGGCCTTATGAAACCTACTCCTGCCTTGAAATAGCAACATGATTGAGATTGACCTCTAATATCAGACACCATCCTCAGCCCAGAATTAAATGAGCACAGTTTTGGAAGCAGCTGGACACCCACACTGGAATCCCAGCTCTGTTACCCGCTAGGTCCTTGGGCCTTACGTGGGCTCTGTATGCCCCAGCTGCAGACCTAACGCCTGAGCCACCAGGGCCCACCCCAGCTCATCCCTTAAGATTTAGACCTACTCTCATCTCCCACCAGCCTTTCTGCCTGCTGAATTAGCTGTAACCTATCATTCCTGTAACACTTGGCAGTGGCAGCTTTGTCCTGAAAGTATCTTTTCATGTATGAATGTCTTAGCGTAGAGGGCACTCTAGCCTAATCCCTCTTTGTTTCATATGGGGGTGTTGCTCCCTTCTCACATCACCATGTTGTGCACAGACTGGCCACTTTATAAATACATAGGTAGCATCCCCATTCTGTCCCCGCCACACACACAATGCACAATGAATGATCGCTAGTCCATTGACTGAGATGGAAATGTAGTATTTCAACCCCTACAACTCCAAGCAGAGCATCAGCTTGTCAAGGAAGCCGCCTGCAACTGTGCACAGTTCAAGTTCACTCTGGTGACTTTGACTTGGCAGACCAAGGCAGGGAGAAAGTCACATCTGTCTCCAATTTTCCATACAAGTGAAAAGCACAATGGGGCTTTGGAAATCTGCAAAACGGGACGTCACTTCAGATTTATTAGAAATGCAAAGGGAATATTTGAAAGACGGGAATAATTGAAAAGAATTTTTCACATGAGGTCAAATGCTGTCAAAGCATTATGAGCAGTGGAGTTTTAAAGGGTTTTTAAAGAATTTGTATAAATGGAAGGGCAGCTTAGCTGGTAGTTTAATGAAATCAGAAAGTGGGCTATCCAATGAGGAGGGAAACCTGTCACATTTAGTCTCTGTCTCATGCTTATCCAGGACCTAGTGGGCTTCTCATTGCTTTGTGTATTTTTATTTATTTTTCTTTTTAAGGAAAGGTACAGGCAGGAATGAAGGCAAGTAGGCAGGCTTCAGGAAGAGAAAGGAGGAAGAAGCATTTTATTTTTATTTCGTTGTTCATCTTGGTGGTTCTCCCCTGCCTGGGACGTAAACTGGAGTCCTTGGGATGCACGTGGTCTGCGCTTAAGCTGGAGGCAGTCAACCGAACCAGGGCGCACCTCTTACTGGTTTTGTTGTTTGTTCTTGATAAAAATGTGAATTCCCAACTTCTCTTCCTGGCAGTGGTAACTCAGTTTATTTATGCCAACTCTCCTCCAGTTTTTTTATTATATTAAAATTTGCCATTTTAACCATTTTTACATGCACAATTCAAGGGCATCACGTACACTCACAGGTTGTGCAGCTGTCACCGAAATCTATCTCCAGGACTGTTCATCTTCCCAAACTGAAACTCTGTCCCCACTAAATAGACACCTCTCCCAGCCCCTGGAACCCACCATTCTAACTGTCTCTGAATTGACTGCTGTAGGGATCGCATATCAATTGGATTATGTAATGTTCGACCTTTTGTGTCTGGCTTAGTTCACTTACTATGTCACCAAGATTCCTCCGTGTTGTAAAGTTAGTGGTCTGTTTTCACACATAAGGAAAGCGAAACTCAGATTATTTGTCTGATATCATTAGGGTCTTTCTATGTGGTCCTGCAGAGGCTCTATAATCTTTATCTATAGCGATAATAATAATTGTTAATCTCTGTTCCATTTTTTTTTTTTCATTCAATCCCTTCAAAAATCCCGAGTTCATTATCTGCATCTTAGGATGAGAACCTAGGTCAATCAGAGCTTAAGAATTGGCCCATGACCCTGTAACTGGGAAGTGGAAATCCTAGGCCAGGCTGCACCCAGGGTTTCCCATAGAGAGTCTGGTGGAAGAATTCCCAAAGCAGTTATTTTCATATTTCCATGCATGGGAAGACCGAAAGCCTCAACCCCTCTCTTCAGCAGTCAGGAGCATGAAAGCCTTCCTCCTGAGTGCTGGGTGTGGCAGGGTGCTGGGCAGACCAGGAAAAGTTGCAGGGACCGCAGGGATCAGAGGGGATGGGGGCGTGCTTTGAAACTTCCCTGAGGCCCTGACAAGTGTTTGGTGTGAAGAGCCTGCGCATGTGTGTCCTAAGGAGCTTGGGAGCTGTGCGTGAGGCTGGCTGGGAGCTGAGTGACTGGGGCTTCCACTCCAGCTGTGCCCGTGTCTCAGTCCCCTGCTCCGGCTCTCCCTCCGTCAAGGCCAGGACTAGAGTTTTCTCTCCCAAGGCAGTGCTGTCAGAGGAACCATCTGCTCTGGTTTCTTGTGACTGACTCCAAGGAAGAGAAATCCCTCCGAGAAGAAATGGCAGGTGCAGCCAAGTGCAACTCAGTTACGGCAGCTTTGAGCTCTGGGAGGCCTGCTCAGAAGGCCCCCTGGGAGTGCCAGGCCCAAGACCGGAGTCCTGAGGTGAGAAGGCACCTCTTATTCCAAGAGTGTGTGTGAAAGCAGGGACAAAGGTGGGTGAGGGAGAAGGGCCACACGTGCCCAAATGGTCCCAACTCAAGACCTACCTTCTGCTGGAAGGCTTGCCCATGGCCCTGCCCAGCTGAACCCACCCTCTTAAGTCACCGACGTCACTGACCTGTCTGGAATTCCCCAGAGCAGCAGGAGCCCCTTCCCTTCCTTTCCGTGCAGCTCTGTGAAGGCTGGCTGGCTCACAGGAATGAGCAGGACTGTTGACTGCATTTCTTCTGTCTTCTGAGCTGCCTCTTATGAGAGCAGGAAGGAGCCTCAGTCCATCTAGTCCAGCCCCCTCTCACTGGTGAGACTACCATTTGCCCAAGTCCACAGATCGCCGGCGCTTAGCCTGCACTGCAGTCCCCTGCCTCCCAGGCTTGTTTGCCTAGTTTCTATGTATATTAAAATTGAGGTGAAATTCACATGTAATTAACCTGTTTTAAAGTGTACCAGTCACTGGCAGGATTTTTCACAATGCTGTATGAACCTCCCTCTAGGTCATAAGCTTTTTCATCACCCCAAAAGGAAAACACCATACTCATTAAGCAAGATCTACCCGTTCTCCTCTCTCTCAATCCCTGGTAACCACTGATCTACTTTCTACCTGTGTGGGTTTTCCTATTCTGGATGTTTCCTAGAAGTGGAATCATGCAACATGTGGTCTGTGTCTCTGGCTCTTTCATGTAGCATGTTTTTGAGGCCCAGCCACACTATAACTTGTCTCATCAATACTTTGTCCTTTTCCTGGCTGCATACTACTCCATTGTGCACCATATTTTGTTAATTCGTTCATCCATCGATGGAAAGTTTCAACTTATAAATAGTGCTGCTATGAATGTTGAACACTTGTCTTCAGTTCTGTGGAATATATGCCTTGGAGTGGGTTGTGGGTCATACGATGATTCCATGTTTAATTGTTGAGGACCTGCCAAACTGCATCCCACAGTGGCTGCCCCATTTTACATTCCCAGCAGAGTGTCTGCTGGAATCCAGCCCCACCACTGATTAGCTCTGTGAACTGGAGCAAGTTACTCCTGCTCTCCGTGCCTCAGTTTCCTCTTCTGTACAACAGGAACAATAATGCTGACTACCTGTTGGGGTGGTGTTGATTAAATGCCTGGGACACGATAGTGCTACATAAATGTTTGCTGCTGCTGCCCTAGGTGATACCAAAAAGCAGGGGTAGGAGTCACGGCTGAGAAGCTTCTAGGCTAAAAGAGGCTGCACTGGAGCTTAAAGGAATCAGAGGAGCTCTCCTGCAGGCACCAGGGTTGGTGTTGAGGCCCTCCTCTCTGTGAGGACTCGTCTTCTTACCTCTTCAGTGACCGGCTGCAAGGCTTCAGCCCCAGGCCCCGGTTTTCGTGGACAGACCACACCCCAGGAAAAGGACACTGGGTCTTCACTCCTGGCCAGGTGCCAGCTCCCTTCTCTCAGTTCTCCAACCAACAAAAGGACAGGCGCATGCCCTCCACCTCAACCCTCCAAACAGAAGCTTCCAGAAAACAAACAAAAAGCAGTCTTCTCTCCCATGTCAGGAAAAGGCAGGCCCAGTTGATTTTTCAATTGCATCTACTGAATTATCACCCAATATTCTGCCAAATATTATTTCTCTCAGTTTATAAAACTAATCCTGACGTGTATACTTCCTTTTCTTGCAACTCATCAAAATGTTTTATAAAAGCTGTTTGACGCCCAAGAATCCATATGGAGGCCTTCTAGAGAACATATAGAAATGAGAAGACACATTTGTTCCCATGTATCTTTGGTTGGAAATCTTAACTTCTGGAGTGGCAGTATTACCAGCTCCTTAGTGAAGCATCCCTTAGTAAACTGAGGGAAAAATTTAACAGTCAGCCGGAAACCCTTACGCTCATATATCACTTATCACGGTAAGAGGCTACCACCTTCCCAACGATCAGTGCTGTTGTGTCTTTCCATGATGAAGAAAGGTGACAGAGGAAAGGAATGTCGCAGCCCAGCAATGGAGGTGCCTGCCACCACTCCAGCCCTGATTCTATGGGCCTCTGTGAGTTAGCACAGGGATGCAGGACACCATCCACACACCCTCACATGTCACCAGGTCCCTGACAACCTGGGCCTTGAGCCTTGTCATTGCACTTCTTCTAGTAAATGCTTCTCGTGCATCTCCTATCCCAGACACTCGGGGTTGTTGGCTGCCCTCTTTGACGATGTCAGGATGAAAGAAAGGCACCGTCATCTTGTCAGAAATCAACTGACTGTTAGCAGGTGGTTGGTCTGTGAAAGAGCACATTAGGGCTTGGCAGCAGCAGGGGTCTTGGATATGTGTCCCGTTGGATTCTGCTCATGGAGGGCTCTGTTTCCCTCTCGCTCTCATGTCGGTACCTGGAGGCTTGGGGAGGGCTGGGTGGCACTCAGGTCAGACCGGTAGAACAAGGAGAAAGTGAGAAAACATTGCTCTGTTTCACTGGGGGCCCTTGAAAGGTCAGCAGCGAGCCCCCAGCACTCAGGGTTCACCCTGGGCTTGTCCGCTGAGTCAAGCCATCAGCCTGCACTTGGACAGAAGAAAGAGGGGCTCTGGAGGTGTTCTTCCTCTACGGCAGGCAGTGGGGAGGCCCTGGAGGCTCCTTAAGGAAAAGCTTCTGCCCCTGCCCCTTGCTGGTTGTAGCCCCTCAGTGATAACGTCTTCCCCGCCCTTGACCTGGATGGGGTTGAAATCCGAATAGACCTGGAGACACAGTCTCCTGAGTCAGGGCTTCTTCCTGGAGGCGGGCTCTGGGCAGGAGGACAGGAGAAAGCAGGACAAGTATGGCCACGCCCAGTGAGAAGGCTGGAGAGGAGGAAGGAGCGGTGAGAGAGGCTGGAACCCGCAACAAACTCCCCCTCATCTGGGCATCTGCTCAGCCAGGGGTCTGGCGCTAAAACAGGACAGGAGAAAGGAAAGCAAGAGGATCCCATGGAGCAAATCCATCCAATGTCAGGTCCCCTGGAACAAAGGCTCTGCACCCAGATGGCAGTGACAGGACCACAGGTCTTCCAGGGGGGTACAACGTGGCCCACCTCCAACCACCAAGTCACAGTCACCAGGGCGTGGCTCAGGAATCCAGATGTAAGACTCAGACACTTGGACTCATGTCATCCAGTGGGACCCGTGGTCTCAATTATGCAAGCCACTGTTCCCTAGTCAGCACCCTCCCAAAGCTGGTAATAGCGTGGCCCACTAACCACAGTGATGCCTCCACGAAGCCATGTCACTCCTCCTTGGGACCTGTCCTCTGTTCTCCACCGGGCAAGGGTCTGCTCAGAGCCACGGTACTGCTCCTGCGGGCAGCACGAGTGTCCCACTCACCGCCCTGTCTCTTCTGTTCTCCAGGACACACAAGACCAGCCACTGCTACCGCATCACCTACCGCCACATGGAGCGAACACTGTCACAGCAGGAAGTGACGCACATCCACCAGGCCGTGCAGGAGGCCGCTGTGCGGCTGCTGGGCGTGGAGGGACGATTCTGACATTTCTCCTGGCAACCCTTTCGGGGCCCCAGGACTTCCCGAAAGAGAAAAAGATTTTGTTTGTGAACTGGGACCTCCATCTTTTGACAAATAGGTCAGCTTGGGGACTTTTAGAAAATAAAAGATTACTCTTGAAACCATAGACGTAGCATTTGTCATTTATTTGGTGAAAGGCAGGGAAAGAGTAATGATGTAAGAGATCCTCGTATTCCTTTTAGAAACACTCGCCCATTGGCACTCGGTGTGGTTGCTTGGCCCCTGGGTTCCATTAAAGTGAGCAGTGGCATGATTTCTCACCTGTCAGGTCAGGCCCCCTTCCACACAGGGATTAGGTGGAGCCACACACAGGGACATCAGGAACTCCAGATACAGGAAGCTTTTCTGAATCAGCTCCCACCCTTTCTGCCTCTCTTTTCTGTTTTGCAAAGGGCAAGCTTCAAGCAGAGAAGGTGTGAAATGCCAGGGCTCCCTCCAAAGGGAGCATCGCTGAGCAGGCCCTGGTTTTTTATGGACTTTTCATAAACCCAGGGCTTGGTGTCAGGCTTCTGAACCCAGAGCTTGGCCCGGGGAGCCTCGCACCCTGCTGGAGAGCACAGATAGAGGGAGCACTGCCCACAGGCGTGGAAGCCAAGGGGCCAGGCCCCTGAGCCTCTGAGAGTTTTGATTCCTAACAGAAGGCCTCCGCTTCCGGAGATGACCTTTAAGGAAGGATATGGGCTCTGACGTCCCCATTTTCATCCCAGATACTTCGTAGTGTGCCTGCTTCACTCCTGACTGGATTTCAGAATCAGACCCCATCCCTGGCATGATGCTGCAGCTAATGAAGGACCATGAGTGTGAGGATAAATATTTAGAGGTCGTGTTACCAGCTCATACTGGGGGCGGGCAGTTTCTTTCCAAAGGGAGGGATAGGCTTTGATGTCATCTTACTATGGTCTTCATTTGGGCTTTCCCTTGGATTTGTAAGAAGAGTAAGGAAGCTGGACCCCAAGGTCACACCCAGGTCAGAATCAAACCACTGTTCAGGGTCCCGGTCCACGGTCACAACTCCCCAGTGGAGATCTGGGTGGGCCTATAGTGATGAACGTTGTATTTCTTCTTCAGAGCATTCGCTCGCAGAGTAGACCACGTCTGATCAGTCTCGTGCTGTGTGTCCAGGGATCTCTCTGTCCCCAAGCCCAGCTGGACATTCGCTGATATTCTCCAGCAAAGCAAGCTACATGGGAAGACCTAAACAGATGTTTGGCAAACACTGTGTGTGACCAAAACCCTGTCCTCGTCTGGGGTAGGGCTGACGTGCGGGAGGTTCAGAGAGGGCTTTCTCACATATTCCCAATCTCAACCCTCATGAGACATAAGCAAGTGCTACCTAAGTTTTACAAGTGAGGGAGGAGGCCCTGGGAGATCAGGGCACTTGTCCAAGAGCCAGACAGAACTGATGACTCGACAGAGGCTGCTGGGTAGAGGGTCTCTGTCCCTCCTGGCCTTGGGCCTTTGCTCTGTTTTGGGGAGCACCCGAGTTTCCAGGGCTTGTGCAGACCCTCTGGCTACTGGCACTCAGGCCAGGGGGCCCTGCCAAGAGGTCAGGGGATATCCAACTCCTGGCTTTTCCGGGTGGTTCCCATGGGAGAATAAACAGCAAAAGAGAAGGAAAAAGAAAAAAGAGGAACAAACCCAATTAATCCATGACCCGAGGGGCAAATATTTCTAGTTCAAGAATAGGCAACTCTATGTGAAGTTTAACACAGTGACTGGCCCCCACCCTTCACAGTGACCCTCCAGGAGCTCCACCCGACTGTGTAAAGCGGACTGAGAATGCCTGCTGTGGGACTGGTTGTGAGGACAGAGAGGCCACACGTGCTGCACTTCGCACAGAACCAGGAACCTCACCAGCCAGCAGTAAGTGAGGCCGCCCTGGTGGGTGGGTCTCAAACCTGGGTCCATGGCTCTCACAGCCTGCGCTTTAGCCACAGAGGGGTCCTTGACCCACTCTGCCACACTGCTTGGTCAGACATCCTGAATGTCTTTCAGTCTAAGGTCCACCAAGAGCCTTGTCCCTCACGAGTTTCAGGAAGGGCATGGCACTCCAGGAAAGCTGAAAGCGGCCCCTGAAGAGCCCTTGAGCAACTTGGGACTCGGTGGTCACTTGGCGAGACAATCTGTCTGTCTGCTCCTCAGCAGAACATGTTCAGCTCAAAGGTAGCTCCTTCCAGCCCAGGTAACACTTTGGCTGCTGGGACTTCACACCCCACCCGGTGCCCAGGGCTGGGGCAGCTCCCGCTGGATGCGGGATACTGTTTTCTCCCCGTCAGGGAGGATTGCGGATCAGAAGTGTGTGAGCCTGGCATTGCTAGCACTTGGACTCTATTTTTAAAGCTTCTCATCTATCAAGAGTGAATCACTGGTCATCGTCTACTTCATCATTAATAAGAAATAACGAAAGTGCCAAGATTATCCGTGGAGAAAGGAAAGTCTTTTCAACAACTGGTTATCCATATAAGAAAAAAGACAGGATCTTCACTCTCTTTCATACTTATACAAACTTATACAAGATGGAGCACAGACCTAGGTGTCCAAGTCCAAAAATTACTATAAGACTTAAAGAAGACTGCCTAAGGGATTCTCTGTGACCTGAGGTAGACATCAATTCATTAGAGGACGCAGAACTAGGAGGGAAAAAGATGAACTGAATCTTTTCAGGATTTAAATCTATTATTTGAAACAAATCATTAAGAAACAAATCGATAAGCCAGAGATTGGGAGGAAGTATTTGTGCCACGTGTATTCGACCAAAGACTTGTATATAGAATATACAAAGAGTTGCTACAATTGAATAATATTTTTTAATCCTTTTTGGAAAAAAAATGGATACTGATTGAACAGGCACTTTATGAAAAAGAATTCTTACTGGCCAATAAGATAAAAGATGCTCGGCATTATTAGTCACCAGGGAAATTCATTTACGAGGAAATACACCAGACAAAACGAGCTTCTAGTGGCAAAAAGTGTCAGGGGCAGCAGGACAGGGCAAGAGAACCTGAAGGGACTGAGGATCCTTGGGTGATGGAAGCGTTCTGTGTTTGCTCGGGAGTCGGCTTCCATGGACGAATGCATTTGTAGGACTCCAGGAACTGCCCTCTGAGACCTGTGTCTTCCTTGTGTGTAAATGGTACCACAATAAAGGAGGGAAATGAGATTTTCTGCATTTCATAACTGGATGAGCAAGTGCTCTGGCTCAAAGCAGAGAGGGGATGTCACCTTGGCACCAAGGGGCTGGGATTCCAGAAGAGAAGGGCATAGAATGGTCTAAAAGGACTTTGGGGCAAAGTCACCCCAGGTTGATGGCACATCTGAGACATGTGGCTCTCTCGGGGGCCACAGGACAAGCCGGAGGAGCCAGGGGCACTCCCAGACGGTCAGAGAAGCAAGACCCCACCTGCCCCAATTTTCTGTCTCTCAGTGGTGTCGTCAGGGCTGGGCTGCTGCTCACCATGCCTGGGACAGGCAGGAGGGGATTGATGGCACAAAGAAAAGGGAAGGGCAGGCTCCAGGGCTGCTGACAGAGCCTCTGGCTTGTCCATGTAACTGTCCCCAAAATCCCACCATTTTTGAGAACTGGCAGCATGGTGGACACCAGTCATACCAATCCCCTGCTCCCCCGGGGGCCATTGAGCTTATACAAAGCACATTCCATGCCCCACCTGCCGTGGAAATCACCCAGTGAGCAGAGGGCACCACCATGATATCCTGGCTCTAGAGCATGTCTCTTGACAGCGGGGTTTAGATGGGTGGTGTGGTGAGAAGTCGGACTTCCTGACCCTCTGTCTCCCACTCTCAGACCACCAGCCCTGCACCAGCCTTCATCCAGGAGGGTGGGAAGGAGGCCAGCGCCCACTCGTGAACCACGTCCTGACCACGCTGGCGGCGCCCTGCTTCTCTGGATCACGTCTGAGCTGTGTAGACCAGTCACACCGCCAGTGACTGAGGGTCAGAGACACCCACCCCCCGCATCTGACAGACAGCATGCGGAAGCTCCCGAGCCTCTGACCCCGCTTCTCCCTGGGATTGTGATGAAGGTTAATGAGCTGGGAAGCTGTTGGTTTTTAGCACAATACCTGGTTATGGGTAAACTAAAGTTTTCCTCGACAGTGCAGGAATGAGCGAGCCGGCATGGTTGCTCCCCTCCGTGGCAGTGCTAAAATCCACAGACCTGCATGCCTGGACAGGTGCTCTCTGCGGCACGTGAGTTACACCTCAGTAACGCTGTGAGGAAAGACGCGTTTACCATAGGAAACCCAGCAAGCCCATTCCTGAGGAATTCCCAGAGAAAGAAGAACACGGGATTTTAGTGAACTGGGGCTAACATGGATCGCAAGTAACTCCATCTGCTCCCCGCCCCTCCCCGGGGACGCCATCGCAGAGAATCAGCCAGCACAAGGCTGGGAGCAGATTGGACCACGCATTTTACTAGGGAGACTTTTGGGGGTGATTATTGAACGGGAACATTCTAGTTCCGCCCTTCTAGCACGTTAACCCTGCTGCTCCCGCCTCTCCTGGGGGCAGGGGGCTGCTGATACCTGTCTTCCTGCCGCCCCCCAAGGCTCCTTGGATGGGGGCGCCTTGCTCTGTAATGGGCGGTTCCTGCACCACAAGCTTCACTGGGGAGAGTTAGGTAGAAATGCAGAGCCCTGCCCTGCTCCAGTCCCTCCAGATGAGGATGTGCCTTCAACCACACCCAGAGGAGGGAACTGGGTGGTCCTGTGAGGGCCATCACTGCACCCCAGGCCATCACAGTCATCGTTCCCAAGTCTGCCCAGAGCAAGGAGATCTTGACTGTCAGAGGAAATTGGGGGTAAGCCAAGTGCCACCTTTAGTCCCTTCCTCTTTTGCTCTGAAAAGGCTTGGCCTCAGCCTCTGGGAAGACCCCCCTCCCTCTCTCCTTCCCTCCCTCCCTCTTTCCCCAGCCCACCTAGAGGGCTGCTCCAGATTCATTCAGACCTTTGGTAAGAATGAAGCCTCAGCCCCCACCAGAAGGAGGCACTCTGGACCTGCCTCCAGCCTACCCCATCAGTGAGGGAGCCAGTGCCCGCAGCAGCCTGTCGGTCACCCCCGTGCCAGCGGGAGCCCTAACCACACAGGGAACCAGCTCACTGTACTCTGAACCGCCAACAGAAGACCCGCCAGAAACGCTAAGCAGAGCTGCCTGCCCACATGGCCCAGGCCTCTGGCCCGGACGTGGCTGCGCTGCGCGTCCTGGGCACCAGGTGCTCAGCCTCTCCTGTGCCAGCCCCTCAGCAGGCCTTGGAAAATGGTGTTTGCTGGAGTCTCTGCCAGTCGGGCCAGTCTGTCAACTCCTGGAGTTTATGTCCTCTCGGGGATTCCAGGCTTGACAACTGTTGTTTAATAAGGTTGGTTAAAGCATGTTTTCAGGATAACACAGGCAGCTTACAAAGGGGTTAGAACTTGCCTCCAGAGTCAGGTAGATACTAGTTCAAATGCAGGCCATGGAGCTCACCTCCAAGCCACATCTGCAGGGTTGGAGACCACCATTGTCGGGATTAAGGGACACAGAGTCTGGGGATGCAGTGGGCTTGCGGAGTGAAATGCAATGGGCTTGCGGAGTTGGCACTGAAAAGAGAAAAGGAAAACTCATGGTGAATTCAGAGCCACAATCCCGATGGAAGGGATTGTGTGCTCTGGGAAGCTTCTGGAAGGTTGTGGCCCTTGGAAGTATCCCAAAATCTCTGAACTGGGGGGAATTTAGAGATATTTGTCCGGTGGCCATTTTAGAGATGAGTTGCTGAGGACCAGAGAAGTGCCTTGACTTGCTGTGATCTTTAGATGAGTTCGGCCACGGGCCCCCTGGATAACTGACCCAGCCTGACGTTCTCTCACAGAACTGGTGTCTGAGGGAGCAGCCATGAGCCCAGGGTCCCCTCCTGTGACAGAGACTCCAGACACTTCCCATTTCGGCTCTGCCCCTGTGGAAGGCCTCCGTCAGCAGACAACCAATCGCCTCTACCTTCGTGTCTCCACAGGCCTCTGCCAGACCACCTCCACACGCCCTCCCAAAGCAGGACCGGAGAGGGCCAGCGGTGTTGGTCTCTCTTCACAAACCTCCTGTTATCAGAGGAAGAACATTCCTCAGTCTCCTCTTCCAGTCTCTACCAGGAATGAGTTTCCAGCCCACACTCCAGCCCCAGGGGTCCATGGGGAAGGACGTTTCAAACCTGCCCAGCCTCTACTATGGGAAAAGCCTCCATCAGAAAAATGAGGGGATTGAGCTACATCCTAGGTGACCAAAGTCTCCTAGATTGGCCCGCAGTCATTCAGCTACTTGGCAGCAGAAACCACAGGGCCAGGCTGGAACCTTGGTCCAGGCCCAGTGCCATTTCTAGATCTCCTGAGTTTTCCTTCCTCCTCACTGAGAAGGGCCTTAAACGTGGCAGGTGGTGGAGGGCACGAGGGAAACCTGTCCCTGCCCCAGGGACGAGGTACGTGAAAGCAAGAGTCCAAACTGAACAGAGTATCTTCAGAGAGCAGTCAGTGCCCCAGTGATGAAGAGACTCAGCTGAGAGCCCAGAGCCCGCGAGCCTCTCTGCTGGATGTTTTACTCAGAGGGTGCCCGACACCATTAGTGAATTAGCCAGTCAAGGACAATGTTACCAAGTACATGAAGGGAAATTTGCCGGACGCCTTCCTCTTAGACCTCACAAATGTTTCTGTGTGTGTTTGCTTTAAAGGAGGAAGCAGGCAGGAATGAAGGCAGCTAGGCAGGCAGGCAGGCAGGCCCGCAGGCGGGAATGATGAAAGAGGAAGAAGCATTTTATGTAGTTAGTTGTTCATTTGAGTTTTTCGCCACACCCTGGGGGCGTGAACCCGGGGTCCCTGGGCTGTCTATGGATGACCCCTCAGGCACGGGCTTAGCCCCTGAGCCACCAATGTATTTACATCCCTACCACCTAGCTGGGTAGATGGCCACGTTCTCTGCAGTGAGGAGAGCACCCAGACCAGTGAGGACACTGGTTCAAAATCAGAGCCCCACCATATTGGTTCACCGAGGTTACTGTCTGCTGTCAGGGAAAGTGTGTGTCGCTGGAATTCCAGCTCTAAGCCCTCTGTCCGCTTCTCAAGCTACACATCAAGAAAGCAGTTACGAATGGCCCACAGGGTCGGGGCCAGGGAAGAGCCAGCCCCACCTGGGGACAACACCCGGGACCCTGGTGGCTGGGACCCAGGTTCTTCGAAGAGTGGGGAGAGACGTGTGGAGAGGCAGCATTCCGGCAGCTCCCAAGCTAGTGGAGGCGTGATGTGCACTCGCTCTGCTGACCCAGGGCAGAACTTACCACACTCCATGAAGGTGGCCAGCGAGGCAGGGAGTGCAGCCGGGAGGGCCCGGCAGCGGACACCACTGGGGAGAGGGTGGACGCTGCGGAGAAATGGCTGTGGAGGAGCAAGGACCTGGGGACTGAGGGCCAGGGATGATGATGGTGCCCCTCCCTGGGAGAGAGTGTACAAGGGATACTTCAGGAGAAGGACTTTGGAGACAGCCTGTGTCTGGTATCTCCAAGTTTCCTCTGCTCTAAGGACCTCTTGTCTCTGGTCCCGAGGGGCCCACCCAGCATGTGATGGCCCTGGAGCCAGACTGCACTAGAGCCTCTAGAAGAAATAAACTCTCTTGTCAAGGACAGTTTCCTTCCAGGCCCCAGCTTTCCTGAATATTATTTTTTGCCGGCGAGAAACTCATTTGTGACTTTTCTCCCCTAGGACTCCATATTTTCAGAGATTTTTATCTTACCAAACAACTGCATTTATCTAGTAATAATTTATTCATTTTTCCATTTTTTAAATTAATCAAAGACAGGCATAACCGCCAGCCAGGTCTCTGATCAGCAGGAGATAACCCTTATTACCACTGTGGGTTGATTTAATTCCTGCCAAAAGCAAAGAAACTTGACATCTTCGTCTATGCAGCCTCTTAGTAGGAGAGCAGGTTTTCATTACATTTCGTGAAACTGCACCATATCAGGTAGGAAGTAGCCCCCAGAGTGTCGCTACGCAACTGCTCATGGATTTGTAAACTGGACCGATTCCTACCTACCTGGAGCCTTGGACAAATCTCTCAAACTGCCCAGCCTCAGTTTCCCCATCAGTAAGATGGGTTGAGCTATGAGTCAGGGTCCTGATTTACAAGCCACAGAAACAAACTCTGCCCATGTTAAATCAGAAAAGGATGCTGGGAAGTAAGTGACCACTCTTGGACATGTTAGACACAGACTCAGGTGAAGAGTTCCTTTGAGGACTTAATAGAAATCACAACAGCAGTCAGTGCAGCGAGACGGAACACACATATGAAAGGAACCAGATACCATATGCCGAAACCTAGGAATACATCAACCAGTTATCCACGTTACGCATCAATGTGCAAATGAGGAAACACCGCTGAAACATTTCAGCTTGTGTTTTATAAAACAGTCTTTAAATATTTGACATAGTTTAGTAGTATCCTAGGGAAACAGTCTACCTAGAGTGGATGGAAGATGAGAGTGCGGGCGCTGCCAAGACAAACACCACCTCCCGGGCGGCTCAGACATCCTTCTCCCGGTTCCGCAGGCTGGGAGTCCAGCACCGGGGTGGGCAGGCCTGGTTCCGCCTGAGGCTTCTCTCCTTGGCTTATGTGTGTGTCTCCCAGTGTCCTCTCAGGGTTGTCCGTGTGTGTGTGTGTGTGTGTGTGTGTGTGTGTGTGTCCTGATCACCTATTCTTTGAAGGATACCATGCGCTTTGAACTGGGGCCCACTTTTGTGACCTTATTTAACCTTAATCATCTCTGTAAAGATCCGTCTCCAGCACAGGCACCTTCTAAGGCAGTTGGGGTTAAGATTTCTGCAGATGAATCTGGGGAAACAAACTTTAGCCTGTAACAGATGGACAGTTTCCTCTTGGGGTGCAGTTAGACAGATTTTACCTAACAGAAAGGCCTGCCCTTGATCTTAAAAGGACTAGAAGCCAGACCCTCAAGAGACAGGTTCAGAGCTCCTGAGACCCTAGGTGGGTCCCCAGAACCCCATGTCCTGGTGACAGCTGTGCCTCAAGGAAAAGGGAGACAGATCTGCACACAACAGGAAGGGAGGGCACAAGGGCACTTGCTTCAGGGCATCTTTATGGACTGGTTCCTTCTTAATCTGACTAACATAAATGCTTACTCTTTTTTTCTAATTAAAATATTAGTCGTATGGATATGGTAACCAATCAAATGGCATGAAAGGACCCCAGACACCACCCTGAGACATGTGTGTCGCTGTTCCCACAGTGATAGTTTTGTTAACTGCATGGTCATATTTCTCTTGTGTATATTACCATTGACATCATCACCCTCCTACTATGTACATGCAAGTTGCTATCTGTTTGTCAGCCATGTAAAAAGTGCTGCACTGAACATCTTCCTGCGTCCAGCCTGTTCAACCTGTGGATTCATTTCTTCGACTAGATTCCCAGGTAGAGATTTTTGAGTCAAGGGTACTTTTTTTTTTTTTCCAAAGCTTGTTTCTGATGATCTAAACAAAGACTGGAGGATCAAATGGGGGAATAAAGGGCAGATTTGCAACAGACATTTATGAGCAAAATTTTGAAACCTGGGGGAGAAGCAGGGACGGTGTCACCCAGCACAGATGCCGTGTGAGCAGGGATGTTGGTGTTTAACTTTCTCAACCTTCCCCAATGCCCCTGGGCAAAGATGCTGAGTGACCTGAAAATCAAAATTGCTCTGCTCAGAGCTGCAGACCCCAGTTACCAGGGAGACCTTCACATTCCCCTTTTCCAGTGAGCAGCTCTGAACCTGCACTGAGGGGTTGGATAGAATTAGTTCAAAGGCAAGGCAACAACAGAAAATGACTCTAAAAGACAATTTCGCTGTTAACCTGGGGAATCAGCACAGTGCAAAGAACATTCAGCTCACAACTCGTTCTGTATGACTTCATGGCTTGATCTTTTCTCTGGGGTGAATTTATTTCCATTTTCCTTGAATAAAACAGAACAACCAGCATGTTCCATGGAGTCTCATGACACACAGTCTGCAGAGTGTCGCCGGGGACCGCAGGAGGTGCAGTGCAGTGTTATAGAATGTTATGGCCAAGGAGAAACCAGGAACAAGGTGTCTCAAAGTCACACGCCCGATTTCTGCAAGACCCCGCTGCTAGGCTTGTCACCACAGGGGTCTCAGGACTCGGGAACAAGTGTCTCCTGCTCACAGACACTCAGAGGCCTCCGCCACCCTCCTCCCCACCAACTCGTCCCAGCCTTCAACATCAGCCTTGCAGGTCTGAAAGCAAAGCCTCAGGAAGTCGTGCAAGCTCCAAATTTGGGGTGCCGCTGTTCCTTCCCAGTACATGCCTGCCCTTGCAGTCACATCTTAGTGACAGCCTTGGACTCACAGGACACAAGCAGTAGAATTTCCTAACGAGATGCAGCAGGTCAAAGACCCCCTGAGTGTGCCCAGACAGTAGCCATTTCCCATGTTCAGTGCCGCATTTTCTCATTCTGAACTTCAGCCTGAGGAAGAAGGTATGATGGGACTGTGGCCAGGGTCTCTCCCTGTCCCCTCTCTGGACTTTAAGAAAAGACTGAAGGTCCCCAGGCAGTGACCTCAGGCTGTGAGGTGCCTGCAAAGGGCATCTGGGGCTGCGCTGTGCCAAGGAGGGGCCACGTGTCTGCCTGGGGGCTCTCGGGCCGGGCACCCCAGTGGCTCTCTCTGGGGCTCACTCTCTCTGAGAGACATGTCTGGGTTACAGGCGGCAGACGTGGCAGGGGCATCTCTGCATGATCCACTCTTTGTGTTTCTTTGAGGGGCTTCCCTCCTTTTCCCAAGTATTTAGAGTTTCCTCCAGATGAAGCCAAAGTGAGCTCCTCTGGGTGTAGCTCTTATCACCTGTTTCCCCAAGAGCAGTAAGCAGGACAGTTTAAAGCAGGGAGGTTAAAGAGGCAGATTCTGTCTCTCTGTGTCTCTCTGTCTCTGTGTCTATCACTGTCTCTCTTTGTTTCTGTCTCTCTCTAGCTGACACGTCCTAAAATGCTCACCAGTAGAATGACAGGTCGGTAAATTGTGATATGCTCGTACAAGGGTGTGCTCTGCCGCAGTGACCATGCACAAGCCAGTGCTTTGCCTCTAGCCACCTGTCACTGAACTCAGAGATGCATCCTGAGAAGGGCATCATGAGGTGATTTCTTCACCATGTAGAGATCACAGAGCTAGATGGTGCAGCCGACCACACACCCAGGCAGCGTGGTAGAGCCTGCTGGCAACACCGGTGTATATTCCATCAACGGAAGCATCACGAAGCGACACATGATTCCATCAACATGGGGAATCTCAAAAATGTCCCGTTGCATAAGAAAAGCAAGTTACAGAAGAATACATGCATCAGAGTTCCTTATGGTAAAAATAAAACATAAGAAAACAGTGCTATATCCTGTGTAGAGACGCGCGAATATATAGTAACAGTGTCAAGAAATGCAGGGTGAGCGCAAGGTCTGATTTTAGGGTACTGCTAACCTGTCTGTGAGAATAAGCAGCTTGGGGCTGGGGCCCTGACAGCTTCAAATGCATTGCTGGTGTCTTATTTCTCTAGTCAGATGGCCCGTGTGTGACTGATTAATTATTTGACATACGTTGTGTACATCTTACATATCTCACAGCATTTTCAAGTACATTTTGAATTAGCTATGCAATGAAAAGCAGAAAGAGGAGGAGAAGAGGAAACACAATCTGGATTCACTTTTGATCCGTAGAGAAAGATCTTGGTAGAAAGGAAAATATCAGTTTTGAATTCATAGTGCTGGACAAATACATCCACCCTGGACCTTAAGGGGAAAGCTTGTAAAGAAAAAGAAAGAATAGATAAAGAATGACATTGACCTGTGTAAATTCTGAATATTTAAATCCGGGGAAGTGGCTGTCAAGCAGCCAGTCCACATGCGGTTCCCTGCCCCCTCTGAAGGTCATTGGGGCCAGGAGTCTCACCTTAAGGGGTCGCATTGACCTAGCGGGGTGGGAGATGGTCTATACTGAGTGTGGCTTTCCCAAGTCTTTTCCCAAAGAGGAAGACAGGGCATCATCAAAAAGAAGAGAAACAGGAAGCTGTAGGAGAGCATCCAGAAGGCGAAACCTGAGTGACTTGATGCTTGCAGGAGACTGGGGCCCCGAGGTCCCTGAAGAGTGGACAGGACAGACCCCAAGGGGCCTCCCTGCTCTAGCCTTGGGGTGTAAGTCCAGTAGGAACATGACAGAGACCTCGGGCCGGATGGCTGAGTCAGAAGGAGAGGTCCCGCTGACCACCGGATAGCTGGGGGCCAGGAGGGCTAGCAAGTATTAGTTTCTTTCAAAAAAGGAGAAGAAAAATTTCAGAAATTTGAATTCCCCAAAGAATCCTGTCTCACTCCCTTTCTGTTTTTGCTGCTTTTTTCAAGCAGACTTGATGTTTAGAGTCACTTCACACTCACAGAGCACTGGGAGAAGGCGCAGACAGTGCCCTGCCCCTGCCCCCACACAGGCACGGCCTCCCCCATCGGCACCTCCCCCCAGATGACATGTTTGTCAGAGTGATGATTGTCCCCTGATGTGTCACCGTCGCCCAGACACAGCTGACATGAGGGCTCACTCTAGGTGGTGCACAGTCTGTGGGTTTGGACAATGTATGATGACGTGTCCACCATTACAGTGTCACACGGTATAGTTTCACGGCCCTAAAATCATCTGAGCTCTGCCTACTCCTCCCTCCCTCCCCTCTGTCTCTTGGCACCACCGATCTATTCACTTTCCCCATAGTTCTGTCTTTTCCAGAATGTCATCAAGTTGGCACCATCCAGTGAGTCTTTTTCTGGTTGGCTTCTTTCTCTTAGTAAGATGAATTTCAGGTTCTTCCCTGTCTTTTCATGGCTCAGTAGCTCATTTCTGTTTAGTGATGAGTAATATTCCCTGTCTGGAGGATCCACAGCTGATATCCCCACTCACCTCCTGAAGGACATCTTGGTTGCTTCCACATTTTGACAATAACGAAGAAAGCTGCTGGAAACAATCATGCGCAGGTCAGGGCTCTGCCAATCAGGGCCTCTGTGACAGGCCCAGGGGTGGGGATTTCATCCACGAACAGATTTCGGGTAGGAGCAGATTTCAGGAAGGGTCTAGGTGTGGGAAAAGAACGCGGGGAGGGAATGCCAGAGGCCCACTGCAGCTCAGGCCGATGACGACATTTAAAGAAGGCAGGCACAGTGAGACAGAGGTAGGCCTGAGTGTGAAGATGTTGGAGGTGACGGCATCTACAGACTCTGTGGCCGGTGATGTGGAGCAAAAGAGGTGCAACATGGGTTAGGCAGCTGCTGTTGGCATTAAGGAGTGGCATTGAGATCACCTCTGGACAATTTAAGCTCTACGAGTCTGAGGGGTATTTAGATAACGTGATGGTTAATTCGATGTGTAGGGTCAACTGGACAGGCCACGGGTGCACACTGGATCCAGGAATTGCCCCTCCTGGTATGGGTGGGCCTCGTCCAATCAGGTGAAGGCCTGAACAGAACCAAGGGCCTGGGTCAAAGAGAACTCTGCCTGCCTGACTGCTGAGCGGAGACAGCATGTTCACCACCAGCTGTCCTAGGTCTCCAGCTTGCCAACTACAGATCCTCAGATGTCTCAGCCTCAATAATCGCATGAGCAATGCATTATACTGTGCGTACATATATACGTATGCATAAGTGAGATACGCTAAAATATGTGTATACACGTATGTGCATGTACATATGTATAATCATTCTCTGGAGGACCTGACTACTCATGCAGATAAAAGAGTGTTCAGGCCGATGTCTGGATCAGAGCAGGGCCGTCAGCCTGTAGACAAGTCAACACTTCAGTTGTACATGGACCAGTGCCAGAGTAATTGTGGGAGAGAAGCCTAGAGCCACCCTGGGAAACACCCACGTTCAGGGTGTGGTATCAGGGAAGGCAGATCTCATTTTAAGCTGAAATCTGGAGGAAAGAGTTTCCCTGGCAAGTGGGAGTGGTGAGTAGGCCAAGGACAACCCTGGCCAAGGGACGGTCATGTGCAAAGGCCCAGGGACAGGGAGGAGTCATGGCTGGAGGAATGAGAGGAAAGGAAGATGGTAGCGATGTGGCTGGAGAGGTGGGTGGGAGTAGCATCCCTCGGCAGGGTCTGTGGTGGCTCTGACACTTGATGACCCTTCTCAAGGGTCACAGACATGATGAAGGATGATGATAGGGATGAGCATTTCCATGGACAATCACAGAATCACACTCTTCCTGGTTTCAATCCAGAAGCTGAGCTCTGCTGGACATGTTGTATAGACTTAACTGTGTTGTTTCCTTGGTCAGCCAGTGTCCAGGGCAGAGCCCGGCCCTGATGGGTCCTCAGCTTGGGTATGCTAATTATGTCTCTTATTTTCCATATTCTGATGCTCTTGGGGTCTTCCTTTCCCTGAAGGTACTGCCCCTGCAGATTAGCCAATTCCTGACCATCACAAGTTCTCCTTCGAGTTCACCTTTCCTTGCAAACTGACAAATCGGTCACACCGCAGCCCTCTCCTCAGGGACTGGTACACTCGGTCCACGCCCCCCCAACCACCCAGGGCCAAGGAGCAGACTCTATGGGCACCCTTGGCCCCAGAACCCACCAAAATGAGCCCCCAGCACATTCTCTGCACACCCTGCTTGCCTATTCCTTCCTGAAGGCCCACAATGCCCACAGCCTGCCTCCGCCCTCCTCCGACCACCTCGGGGCTCCCCTGGGTGACCCTGCCCGTGTGCCCCGTCTCCTCTTTCAGAGGTCTGTGAGATTTACAAGCTGCCTCCCTCAGAGCAGTTGTGGTCACTTCTGTGTGTTATCACACTTGATTAAAGCAAATCCTGGGTCCCCTTCAAACATGGGGTGAGCACTCGTTCACCCCTTCATCAGGCTCATCATCCTCACCTCTTCTCTGACCCCTTGGAGCTGCACACAGGGCTGGACGCTGGTAGGAGCTACACAGTGTCTGAATGGGCACTCCTGCACTGTCCCCAGAGCTCGCTCTGGGTGTGTCTCCAGTGGTCTGTCTGTGTGTCCATCTGTGACACGGGGTGCCAGCAGCCATGGCAGAAAAATCATGAGTGTTCATCAGAGGTGGCCTCAGGGCTCTGCTGGCTGGGGTGAGGACAAGGAAGGCTGTCAGAGTGGAAGAAGGCTGAGACCCAGAATAGGCAAGAGGAGCTGTGTGAAGAGCACGCAGAGAAAAGGCAAGAGGAGCTGTGTGAAGAGCACACAGGTGCTGGGGCGCCTTGAGGAATGGGCAGCCCTTCAGCTCCTCTGCTGAGACTCCACCCACTGCACGTCTAGGCTCCATTCTTTCATCTGCTCCTGAGTGACACCTTCCACTTGCAGGGGAGGAAGTCAATTGAAGCCAGGTGGGCTCGCTGGAGCGGCCAGGCTTTTCTGCTCGATGGTGGTGAATGACTGGTGACAAAGGCATCATCTTGACCAGCAATGAGAGACCTCTTCGGGCCTCCCTCTGGATGTTGTAGACGCTGGAACATCTTTACTTGACTGCACATCCAAAGTGCTGGGATTCAGGCACGAGGCTGCAGGAGAGGAAGATGGTGCTCCTGCTTCTACTCCCCACATATCTGGTCTCACCCCTTCTCCTGGGCGCAGCTGGTGAGACGGTGGCTCTCACCCACATCCTCTTGATGTGAGGGGAGGAAGCTGAGACATGGGGACCAGACACTGGGTTCATCCAGCAAGACTTCACGGACAGAGTCGTTTGGCCAGGAGCACACAGCAAGTTTACTAACAGCAGAAATAGAGAGTTGAGGTGCCCTGGCGGGGCCTGGGAAGGTGATATCAAGAGAATACACACCTGTGTGTGTTTGCGGGACCTGTGCTGCCTGCCTCTTTCACAGGCAAAATGGGTTCTGTACAGATAGATGAGGGTTAAGGGTTCTGGGTGTGACCAGGTTACCTGGAGAAAAATTGCGTGAGTATCTAGGGGTGTGTCCTAGATACAGGTTGCTAAGGTGAGATCCCCTGTCTTTGGGGTCCTTACTCTTAAATGTCCTGAGTTCTGCCAGTTAGTTTTTCACTCATATATTTGCATACTGCCCTGTAGATTCCAAGGTATGCTGTTCCCACATCTGAGTTGTCAGCAGGGCGGCGGGGCGCATGCGGGCTGTACCTGGTGCCAGAGGACAGACAAAAGAGTCACCTGTGAGGGAGAAGGTTGGAACGTGGCGGGAAGAGCCTAGGCTTTGGAATGGAGAGAACTTCCACTTTCACCTGCAGGTTTGTCTGCTCAGAGGGAAGTTTCTTCCTCCCTGGGTTGGTGCGAGTGATCGTGGTGACCACTGCCCATGCTGAAAGGACCAGATGGTGGAAAGCCCTTGTAACTAACCACACGACACCTTCTAGGTACATGGGCCATGACTCACCTGAGCGCCATGGTCCCTGTGGGGGAGGTGGCGTTAGTGCGGAGCCCACACCACCTGCAGAGGAGTCACAAGGGGGCCGCTGGCTGTGGCCATTCGTGTCCACCACTCATGCATAGCTGCAATGATTCTTTTCAGATGCACGATGTCTTAGTGGCTTCTGAAACAATGAACATTTTGATTGCGTGTCGGGGGGTGGGGTGGTGCTCACAGTTCCAGGGGCCACAGCCCTTTGCTGCTGCTCCTCACACACCTCTTGGCTCCCCCAAAGAGCACCAGGCAACACTGACCCTCATAAGAGGCTCCTCCCTGACAGACAAGGAGAAATAGTTTGAAAAAGAAACAGCCAGGGTTGCAATCCTGGCATTGTTCTAGAGCCTCCCCACCTCCTTTCCCCCATTTTAACTGTTAACAATTCATCTCAGACGATGCTGCTTACATCAACAGTCTCTTATCAGATCCCAGATCTGTCAGCCATGTCTACCAGCCGCCTGGAGCCAAGCCTCTCAGCACACGTGTGACTGGAGCTGAAAAGGGATGGGATGGCAGCTCAGAGCTTTGTTCTGGCAACTTGTTCCCAAACATTTGCTCACTTAGAGCACAGGAAGACGTGATGCCTCCATTTCCTTCCATCTTGGTTCCCTGAGCTTCCAGACATGATTAATGCATGGCCCTGCCAGGCCCTAGTCTTTCCGTAGGCACCAACCAGCAGCCCCTGGCTTTGGGAACAGGGATCAAACCCCTTGCTCTTCTTCACTTTCTGTGTGAGCTTGGGTCTCCATGGGTGAAAAAAGCTCAAGGTACCACTGAGAGGGCACAGGAGCCTGGCTGGTTGGGAAGAGAAAGTTACTCCTGGGGCAGACCGCACCACCACACCTGGAAGGAGGGATCCCGGGCTTGAGTCTTTGGACAGTAAGTTCTTGGATAGCACCTCTGGCTTGGCAGGCTCTGCGAGTCAGGACCCAATGAATCTTTCTAAGACATGTCTGTTCTTGGGTCTGTTCTTGTGGTGTCTGATGAAGAGGTAAGACATGACAGACGGTAAGTTTCCTGAGAAATGGCTTGGGGTTAATTGATCTATATGTTCCTAGGTCTGATACATAAGTACCAATACTAAAAAGAACATGGGGCATCTGCTTATGTTAGGCACTTTATGTACATAGTCTTTAGGTACTAATGTATGTGTTTAAGCAGTTAAGCAGAAAAAGCTAGGAAGTTAATCTCCTGGAGGTAGTCAAAGCCCCTGTACATTTTTCCTTGATTCTTTAATCATGATGATTGATAAATTAATCTTTTGATTGGGTGAATGAATGGCTGGCCGGCTGGCTGGCTGGATGGATGGATGGGTGGATGAATGGGTGGATGGATGGATAGATATATGGGTAGATGAGTAAATGCATAGATAGATACAAGGATGGATGGTAGAATGGATGGATATATGGATGAGTGGATGAACAGATGGATAGGTGGATGGATGGATGGATAAATGGATGGATGAATACATGTGTGACTAAATGAGTGAATAGATGAACACATGGATGATGGATGGGTAGGTGGATGGATGGATGGATGGATGGGTGGGTGGGTGAATTGATGAATCAATCTGTTTTTCCATCTGTTAACCAGTGGACATCTCTACCTGTGAAGACAGGGAGAGAATATGACCTAAAGGAGGAGTCCGGGTCTGGGTGACAAAGGTCTCCCCTCCAGACACTGACACTAGAATGACCAGGAGTGCCTGTTCTGGCCATGAGGCCAGACCTGACGGATGTCCAGCCTCATTTACAAGGAACACATGGAAGTCTTGAAATTGAACCCAATGAATATTTTTCTCCAAGAACTAAGGCTCCCATAGGAGTTTTGAACTGAGAGAGATGAAAGCCTGGGGTTTTAGTGTGGATTCCTATGCATTCTTTTCCTTTCTCTTAAGCTGTGTGGAGTCACTAGGCACCAACTCAGTGCCCATGGAGCCTCGGTACCCACACCCTCAGTCCTTCTCTTGGTGGGCGGGAGCTGGAAGGGGTTGGCCGTAATAGCTGACCTACCAAGCCTCTGCACGTGGGCTGAGCTGGGCCCGCTGGAAACCCCTGTTGTCCCTACAGCAGAACAAGAGCAAAGCACCCCTCTTCTTGGCCCTGCACTCCCCGCCTTCCCCTTTGTCTAGCTTTCCCCCATCCAAAGCCTCTCCCAGGAAGAGGTGTGACAAAGTTGCAATGGTACCTGGCCACTCATCCCTGCAGATGACACTCCAGACACGTCAGCCACCTGAAACCTGGGAGTGTAGGGGTGACTCCTGGTGCAGACACCAGGGGGAAATGGGGTGGCTCCTTTATTGGGAGATTTGCAATGTCTTTAGAGACTGAATCTTCTCAAAGGTCCCCACTGAGGCTGGTCACCAGCCTGCTCTTGAGGCTTGGTTATAAGACAATGTGCTGGCATGTCCGTGAGATATGGACATTTCACTTACATCAATACATACTTGCGTAGAATCCACAGGAAATAGATCACTTTTCTCTTTTACTAGTGGAAATGTTGACACAGTGAATTGTGTGAGAAGATTGCTCACAATCAGTTGTGCCATGTTTCCTTAAAGACCTAACCTGTTAGAGCAGTTACAGTTATAGTGAAACTAGGAGAACGGAGTAGGGGCCTGTCATTACCCCATCCCGCATTAGCAGCAGCCCTGCCAGAGCAGGACCTTTGCTACAATCAATGAAACTCCACTGATATGTTATCATCACCCAGACTTGCCATTAGAGGTGTGGCACATTCTGTGGGTGGGGGCAAACTGGAATGACATGTGTCCAGCGTCACAGAATCACAGTGTTCCCTGCCCTGGAATCCCCTGCTCCTTCTAGTCGCCCCTCCCTCCCCTCTAACTCCTGGACACTGATCTTTTCACTGTCTCCTTAGTTCCGCCTTTTCCGGAATGTCAAAGAGTTGGCATCCCATCATATGCAGACTTTTCCTGGTGGCTTCTTTCACTTAGTTTAAGTTTCACTTAAGTTTCCTCTGTGACTTTCCATGGCTGGATAGCTCATTTCTTCTTAGTGATGGATAATCCTCCCTTGTCTGATGGACTATAGTTTTTCATCCATTCACCTACTAAAGGGCATCGTGGTTGCTTCCAAGTTGGGGCAGTTATGAACGAGCCTTAGAAACATCCGTCTCCAGGTAATCGTGTGGCCCTGGCTTCCACCCCCTGGGTAAATGCTGAGCTGAGCTGGCAGAGAGCTTTCACTGGGGGCTGGTGACCGGAGACTGCTTGGCCAGTCAAACCCCGCTCAGGTCGCTTGAATCTGACTCTGTGAGAGGCGAGGGGGCGACACTGAATTGCAGCATTACACCAACCCTTCAGGGATCTCAGCAGCAGGAGTAGCTTTCATGTGGGTGCTGACAGCAGATTCTCGCATTTCTATGGAAGTCTACCAGCCTCTCTACCTGGAGAGCTGCTTAGGGAAATAGTTAATGGTTAGTGGCCAACTGTTTGTGACATTTTGTGAAACATATCTAGCAAGGGTCTTCCTTTGGACAAAAATCAACTGCATTCCTCGCTGCAGCTCTGTGCCCATAGGCAAGGGCTGGCCTTCCCCCAAGCGCCTGGGTAGGGCTCTCCCAGCAAGCAACCAGCCCTGGCAGAGAGTTCAATTCTGTAAACCAGGGTAGCCTAGAGAAGCCCGTTCTTGTAAAGTTTGAAAATCATATGGGTGCCATTCCAACTAGATAAAAATGGTCCATCGGGAAGCAAACCAGCACTGGACATCCTTTTGGGCATCTGGGGCCAATGCAAACTGGTCGCTTTGCTTAGACTGGGTCTCCCCTTCCCTCTCTCCAACACTGCAGGGCTGTCCATGTGCCCAGGGAAAGCAAGGGGACTAAAACTCAGTCACACACTGCAAACCCAGAATTCAAAAGTCCTCCAGGACGCCACCAAAGGCACTACACAGAGGCACAGGGCCCTGAGTCGCTCTGCTGCCGCGGGGAGGCTAGCTCGCCCTTTATGACAAGACACAGAGACCTGCTGTCGGGTTCTGAAAACAAAGCCACAGCGCAAGCCTCTGGGTTTGGAAAGGCAAAGAACTTTAATCCAGTAAGGGGAGCCTACAGAAGATGAGGCAGGAATGAAGTTGCTCCCTGACAGGACAGCCTGCATCTGGCACCGGGTAGATTAGGCCGTGTTCTCTGCGGTGATGAAACGCAGCAGCCGGGGGTCATGAAATATTTATGAATGGGGAGAGGATGCGCATTCTGCAGTGCAGCACAGGGGAAAGCGAAGTTTCAAGAATACTGTAATAGCAAAACCCTCCATTAATTATCGGAAGCAAGCCGTAACGTCAGTTCCTATGGCAACGGGGTCCCCAATGGATTCTGTGCTTTTTTTTTCAACTGCTCCCATTTACCAGAGTACATTGCATTTGTTTTCCACCAGAGGCTTGTGCTCGTCCTTTGCAAATGAATTCATCCTGTCCTCACAGTGGCTGGAGTGCATACTGACAGGCCAGGGCCCGGGAAAGTTAAAGATTGTGCAACTTTGAGCTAAATGCTCTCTAAGGACAGTGATAGGGACTGTGAGTGCCTGCACTTTGAGGGCTGGGGGAGGCTAGCAGGGCAAGGCAGGAGGCATGGGTCACTGGGGGGTCTATTCCAACTCCCCACCGCATGGCCTGCAAACCAGAGGCAGCAGGGAAGAGACCTTGGAGCCCCCTGGGCTCTCCGTCACGTGCCTGCCACAAAGCAGTGGAGTCCAACGCTTGCATGTGATGCTCAGATGTGGAGTTTGGGGGTGCAGATATTGGAGAGAAGGGGCAATGCCTTCTGGAGCAAGCAGCCCCCAAGGGGAAGGCGTGTGATCCTGCCCTATCACACACCACTTCTCTCCCTGGCTAAAGGGTGAGTTCACTTTGGTGGCAGTTGGAAGGCGGGTCTTCCAGGTGAGGTACTGCAGTGGTTGCCTAGCCTGGGAACACTGCTCATGGACACATGCTGTCCCGGACCCCTGCGTGGTCAGCGCTGCCCTCCTCCTGTGGCTGGTGACTGGTGCAGCCGCATCATGTGAGGGAGCCCGCCTCCCATTCAGGGGAGCAGGTGTCCTGCTGCAATCCAGGGCCAGCACCATGCCAGACCCCAGAGGACACCCCGGTCACAGTCCAAAGTGCTGGCCTCCAGCCAGAGGGGCCCCACCAGGATGGTGGGGAGTGAAGGGAGAAACCTGCAGAAATTCTAGACAGGGCTTCTGATCATGCTTTGAAAATTCCTCCTGTGTGTCTGCCGTGAGATGCTTTCACTGGCCCGGTGCAGCTCTGTGAAAGGAGAGGGCTCCTGCCAGACCCAGACTGCAGGAAGCCCTTCGTCCCCAGAGAGCGGAGATGGGCGCTCCAAGGCCCTTTCTTTGCCAGCTCCCAGTGCCTGCTGGCATCCCCAGTGGGCATCCCTGGGCTGGGGGTGGGGCAGAGGAGGAGACAGGGAGGGGTGCGTGTGATGAGCAAGAAGCTCACCTCCCTCTTCCTCAGGCAGGACTCAGAAATAGCTGACATTTCTAAAAGCAGAGAGGGACCCGTCCTTCCTCATGAACAGACTTCAAAGTCTAGTGAAATGCTCTGGCCTCAGTTTCCTTGACTGTAAAATGAAATAAAGATGATCTTCTTTACAAGGTAGTACAGGAAGTCAGTGACATTCCACTGTCTCTAGGAAACGACCGGCTGCTACATGGCTGCGGAGGCTTGAAACAAGCACAGCGCTTGGGAGGCCGTGGTGTGTGCCATGCTGTTTCTCCCACCCGCCGCCACTGCTTCCTTGCGGGCCGCAGCTCCCCTGCCTCCGTTTCTCCATTGTGAAAATGAAGAGAGATGCCTGTCCCATTTCACGGCCTCTGTAAGGTGCAGTGTGACATGGATGTAAGAAGGGGCAGTAGATTTCAGCACCAGGCACAGCCGTCAATCACAGAGCTGCTGCGTAGAGCCCGGGCTGGAAAGGGCAGGACACCAGAGCAGCGAGCCCACCGCTGCCCCACTGCTGCCCACCCTGCGTGCGCCTGGCACAGGGGTCCCGGTAACCGATTTCGCTTTGGCATCTCAGTTTTCTCCTCTGTAAAATGGAGGTAGCAATAACACTTACCTCGTTCGGTTTTTAGGGTGACTAAACCATACAATTAACGTGCAATGCTTGGCACAGAGCGGGGCAGGGCTGACAGGTGTCCTTCATCGGTGGTAGTAGAATGACCATCATGAGGACACTGACCATCCAGGCTCCTCCTAAGAGTCTCAGTTGCTGTCATACTAGCTCTGCAAAGTTGGCACCACTGTTCCCATTGTACAGCTGTAGAAACAAGCTTATAGAGTCCGAGCCACCTTCTCAAAGGGTCGCTCGATGGAGTCGGGCCTCGTGTGCCCCGGCCTGAGCCAACTCCTACACCAACTGCCAGGCCCCACGCCACTAGGCCCTGGGACACTGCTGAGTGGGTGACCTCAAGTGAGTGCAGCAGCAGGAGGCCACAGAAAGCATTGAGCTGAGTTCTCTAAGTGGTGTAATTCTCTGGATGCCTTGGGGCCTAGGATCCCTTAGGATGTGAAACTCAATGGCTCTTTCTGGTCACTCTGCTCGGAGCCTGTCCTTACTGTCCAGGCAGCAGGAAGGGAGGAATCCATCATGTCTTGACAGCCACATGATGTTATTGCAAAAACCTTTCCTCCAGAGACACTGGAAGTCAAGGGAGGGAAAATGACTGCCCTCTTGGAGTTTTGGAAACGTGTGTTGGTTTTCTGCTCTGAAGGAAAGACCGGACCTGGACCAGGGGACCCTGGGGGCCCTACAGAACCCAGACCGGCAGAGAAGCAGGGAAGATGTGGGGGCTCCTCTGGGCAGCAGGGCTAGGCCGGGAGTGAAGAGGTGCCCTAAGCTGGCCTGGCTGACAGGGTCCATCCCTAGGCAGTGTCCAGCCCACTCAGGTGGCCTTGTGCAAGGCTGGCTAAGTGGACTGGGACCCTAAGACCCTTTCTCTCACCGTTCCTAATCCCCGAGCTTGGAAGGGCCGTGTGTGAACCAGGTAATCACAATATTCTGGGCTGAGTTTCCACGTCTATAAAACCAGACCCAAGAGCTGAGCTGCACCGAAGCTCCCGAGGGCATCCCAGGAACCCTCAAAGAGCAGAGCAAAAGGGAACAGAGGCACTGTCTGGTGGCAGGAGCACAGACCCTGAAGCTGTGTAGCCTTGTCATTTGATGCACCTCTGAGTCTGGCTTCTCGTCTGCAAAGTGAATCAGTTTGTTCTGAGATTTGTAAATAATAGATGTAAAACTGTTGGTTCCGGATCCATCTTTTTAAAATCTTTATTGAGTTATAATTCACAAATAAAATTATATGTATTTAAAGTACACAACTTGATATTTTCATAAGTGTATCCATTTTGAAATAATGACCACAATCAAATCAATGAGCATATCCATCACCTCACATAATTGCCATTTTCTTTCTTTCCTTTTTTTCTCTTGTGGTAAAAACACTTAAGATCTACCCTCTTGGCAAATTTCAAGTATACACAATATATTATAAACTGTAGGAACCAGGCTATACACAGGCTCTCCAGCACGGACTTGCCTTATAATGGAAACGATGTACCCTTGACCAACCTGTGCGTCTGTGAGTTTGACTATTTTAGATTCCACATATCTAAACCCACATATTTAGACCCACATATAAAGGAGTTGTGTGGTATTTGGCTTCCTGTGTCTGACTTAATTTACTTAACATATTTCTTCTGAGTTCATCTGTGATGGCACGATAGCCTCCATTTGAAGACTGAATACTATTCCACCATGTGTGTATAGTATGTTATCATGTTACATATATTATGTGGTAATGTCATATGTTAAATGTATATATAGCATTATAATATTCTTTTCATGTCATGTATAATATGATCCTATGCTCATCATATTACATGAATGTAGCATGATATTATATTACATGATTCTGGCTTGAAACATAGTGGTCTTCTAGTAAAAGTAACATATATCCATAATACATGTATAATACATATCAAATATATATATGTATCACATTTTCTTTATCTATTCATCCACTGGTGGATGCTTAGGTGTTTCCATTTTGGCTCTTGTGACTAATTCCACAATGAACTATGGGGGTGCAGACTGTTTTTTAGGATGTAATTCCCTTTCCTTTGGATATATGGACAACAGGAATGCAGGATCACGTGGAGCTCTATTTTTGTTTTTCGAGGCCCTCCATACTCTTTCCCACAGTGACCTCAGATTCCCATTCTCTTTTGCATTCGGTGGGGACATAGAAGTAGATCCACAGGAAGATGACAGGTGGGTCCCCTGGCCCCAAAGAGCCCCTCTCTGTCAGGGCTTGAGCTCCCTCCCTAGAGATGATCATGTTCGTTAGACAGACATTGTGACCGTGAGGTCAAGCAGTCAGTCTCCAGAGTTGAGAGAATCTCAACTCTTCAGTGCTCAGTGGGGGGCAGGGTTGAACTTCTGAGGCCTCAGCAAACCTCCTGTCAGCTGGGGCCGGAGGTGATAGAAAGCTTATATTTATTAAAGACTAATTCTGGGTAAGAATCTCAATTTTTGTTCTTTTACGTGCGTGAGGGTGTGTTAAAAGTTTTCTGTGAGCCTGCAGGGTCTAAATGGGCCTCAGCAAACCATCTGTCAACTGGGGCTGGTGGTGGCTTCAACACGCGGTCACTGAAAGGAATGGAGGAAGTGAAGCTGAGGATGCCTATCACATAGTAAAGTGCTTGTAACAGACAGCTCATTTCATAATGCTCACTGGGGGCTCCTGGTGGTGCACACAGGGCATGGTTGTTGAAGGGAGATTAGATGACATCTGGCTGAGAACAAGGAGGAAAGTGAGGGGCAAGAGTCGGAGACTGAAGGAGCCACAGGGGTGGGGGAACCTCCCTTCTCTTGCCTCTAGTCCAGCCTCAGACAGGGCCTGGGCCCTCATCTGGGGAGGAAGGGAAGCGACCATGACTACGTTCCCAATTTGGAGTAAAAGACGCAAAATTAATATTTCAGGCAACCCCAGTGCACCCTGTGGCCTAGTAGTTTAGTTCACCAAGTGTAGTCCAAATACACCCCAAGGTGCCTGGTTCGAGCCCTGGGGCCTGGGAGAGCCACCAAGATGAATAATTAAGTGAACAAGTAATGTGCTTCTTCCTCTTCTCTCTTCTTGCCTGTCTCACCTTCATTCCTGCACCTTTCCTTTAAAAAATAATTATCAGTCAACCCCCACATCTGTCAGGCCTGATCTACCAGATCACAGGCTCTCTGAGAAAGGTCTTGAAGAACCACTCCCCTCGGGGCCTATGTCTCATGGAGACTGGAGAAGAACGGTGGAGAGGAAATTTCCCCTCACCTCTGGGGCCTTCTTGGGCTGGTCAAGCAATTCAAGTAACATTGGACAGATTAGTAGGAGGAAAGAACACATTACATATTTAAGGAGAATCTACATGAGTGTGGGTTCTAAAGCCAATGGGAGCAAAATGAAGGCATCTATCCCGACTAAGGAATCGGATAGGGGCCTGGGACTTTAAGGAAAGAGAAGGGAGACCCACATGATGAAGACTAGGTGCTCTGTAATTAGATGTTTTCTGCCATAAAGACAGGTTTCCCTGATAGAAAGCGTATATCTATTAAAAGCCTAATTCTGGGTAATACTCCCAATTTTCATTCTTTTAGGTAGTTTTCTGTGAGCCTGCAGGGCCTAAATGGGCCTCAACTGGAATAATCCACTTTCCACTATGTCATGTCATGGGGAGACCGCTTCTGCACATGCTGGGGAGGAGTGTATGGACATCTTGTGGGGAAGACCTGTCAGACACTTAGACGCTTTGGGGACACCTGTTCTGCTCTCTGGACATCTTAGGGAGGTTTGTCCTTGCTTGGAGACACAGCCTCTGCATTATCTCTTCCATTATCAGCGTCGCTCTCCATGGGCAGCTGCGCCTGGGTGCCTGCCGGTCCCCAGGACAGAAGGAGGGTGCGAAGCTGCGGAAGGGCTTAGAAACCTGCTCTATGCGCCCAGAACACACCTCATTTTCCCCAGGGTAAGTTGCCTGTCAGACATTTGCTGTCTGGAGGTGACCTATTAGCCATGTGGAATCATGTATCCACCCGGCGCATAACTGTAGGACAGAAAGTAAAAACAGTCCGCAGGTTACAGAGTTGTCGGTGGAGGGGGAGCCCAGAAGGGAAGGAGGGAATCACCTGAGGTTTTGGCTCATCCGCGTTTAATGGGGATATGAGATCTTTCCCGGGCAATTGCTTTTAAGTGACTATTGAAATTAATGTCTCGTTCCAGCGTCATATCTTTGTTAGAATACTTGCCTCTCAGAGGAAGCAAAAAAAAAAAAAAATAGAGAGAGAGAGAGAGAGAGATAGGAAGGAAACTGAAAAACCCTGAATGATCGAATGAGCGCAGCCCAGCTACTGAAGGCCCTGATGAGGCTGTGGGGGGCTCTGCCCGGAGCCTGGCTCTGGGTTAAGCAAGAGCCCAGGCAGGAAGGCCACAGTGGCTGTGCTCATGGGGAGAGTGACCGTCGGCCTGGGACACAGGGAGGCTGTAGCCAGCCTCTTGGGCCTTCACTGGCTTTGTGGCCACAATCACAGGTCCTGTCTCCCACATTTACTAGGAAGCTGGGGAACCCCGTGGACAAATCAGTGGCTAGAATTCTGAGTGCTTCCTCGAGGGGCTGTCCTGGCGGAGGACCGCCAGCTGGGAGTGATACTGGGGGCAGCTTTGGCACCCAGTTTGGATTCCTGAGTTGACTGTGAGGAGTCCTTTGAGCTGAGACACATGCCTTGCTTCCCAGGAAGCCTGAAAATGGTGGTGTCTGATTCCTAAAAGCTGGAGTGGGCCCCTTAGTGGCCTCAACGTTGTCCAAAGCAATGCCAGCCTCCCCTCCTCGGGCTTAACTCTGCTTCTTCCTAGCATTTCTAGAGGGGATATGTTTGAGAAAAGTTAAACATTCACAGAACCCCCACCATGCATCAGAGCAGATGGAAAAAAATTTCCAATGTTCTCTCCTGTTTAAACGCCCCCATGCTGTCATACCTAGGGCCCCCGTGACTTATTCTAATGAAAACAGCTCCCCCCGCCATTTTGAACAGGAACTCAATAAAAGTTAATTAAAATGGTGAAAAATGTGACCTTGTATGAATTAATTACTGTTAGCAAAAATTAGCTCCTTTCACTTCCTGTGACGCTCCTAGAGAAACTCCAGAAAGCAAAACTGCCGTTTGTCTACAAAGCATTTGAGGGCCATGGTTTCCAACATCTTGTTTCTCCCTGGAGCCAGAAGAACGGGCGGTCAGTCAGTCAGTCCCAGGCCGGATCCCGAGTGTGTGCTGGGCTGTGATTCAGGGGAGCTCCCCCAACAGGTGTGCCTGGGTTACATGCGTGGACTCATGAGTGAGGGAAGTGGGACAGTGTCAGTATGGGTGGGGCGTAGGCTTGGGATCTGGAGAGTCGCCTGAGTCATCACGTCAGGGTTGTGGGCGTCAGAGGCTCTGTTCCGTGCTCTCTCGCTGGAATGCACGGCAGATTATCAAAGCAATCACTAGATGTTTGGTGGCAAGTCCAGACTCCCTAATTCATCCTGGTCTGAAAAATGGCATGGCATATATCCTCACACATGAAGAAGGCCAGAGGGGTGGCAGCTTTCGGGTCATTTTATTTACAGCTCAATGAGGTCTCGACGACCCAGGTTGCATCCTTATTCTGCTCTGCCATCTGAAATAGTTTTGGTGTTTCCTCAAAGACTGTTCTCCTAAGGGATACACAATGACTGCTTTGGTTTCAGGAATAATACATAGACCCCCAACTCCAAAGGCAGGAGAGCAAGCAAACTTATCTTGTATGCACACATGCATGCACGTACATATGTATGTAAGTATGTTTACATGCATGCATGTATGCGTTTGTAGCAAGGAGAACCTTACCAGAAGCCTCATCAGCAAATTTCCTGCTTCGGTCCTCTTGGCAAAGCTGTACCCCATGCCCATGTGGTTGGCAGGGGATATGGTTCCTTCACATTGGGCATAGACTCTGAACTCTCACCCCTGGACAGACGATTGACCTAGATTTGCTGAAGGACTTGGTGTTTCAATGAAGACAAACAAAATCAGATTCTGCAAGAAAGGACATGGGTGGATCACAGGTCAAAGGGCACCAAGATGCTGGCACTAAAGAGGCTCTCTGTTTTCTCTGTGTGGACCCGAGGGCCACAAAAGTGGAGATTTGGGCTTTGCCCCTCGGATTGTTTCATTTCTTCTCCTCAGTAGCATGTCACCAGTGGAGTCAGAGCAGACAAATGAGCATGATGTAATGAAGAAGTAACTTTATTCAAGAGAGAATATTGGGGAGCAGGTGGGGAACCCTCAGCAAAACCATGACATGCCACAGCCTGGCTTCCAGGGTGTGAGCCCCTTCTCCCCACACCACGTCCCCCCCGGGACCCGGAGTTTCCATCTCCTCCCCTCCACCCTTCAAAGCCTACTTATGTGAAAGCATCCACAGCTGTCTCTCGGCTTTACCTAACAACGAGAACAGGATGCGATTAAAAAATATATAGACTTTGAATCCCCATTCTGTCATTTGCCAACCTTGTAACCATTTGTACCATAATTCCTCAGCTACAAAATGAAAGTCACGGCACGGCACCGCCACTTTCCAGGGTAACGATATGGATGTTCGTGGATGCTCCCCACCGTAGCCCCAGGAAGCCATCTCTGGGAGGTTATGCTCTGCAAGGCTGTTGAGGGGAGGCATGGGCACTGCCCGGGGGGCGTGGGGAAGGCTGTGGACTCCTGTCCTCTCCAAGCACCCAGCAGGGGCTTGCAGACACAGCTGCTGACTGGTAAATGGAACTTGCTCCTTGTGATGCACCTGGAGATGGACTGCCCTCAACCCCCCAGTTTACTTAGTACCGCTTTATCAGAGGGCTACCCCCTGCTTCTGGTTGCTGCTTTGCCTGTGTGCACAGAGAGGGGTGCCTCTGAAATAACCCCAAACAGATATAGCAGGTAGGACTCAGTCTCCAGCCCTCCCCCGTGGGATGAGCCGTTCACCCT